>PVIU01005122.1:0-109689 GCA_004026605.1 Ondatra zibethicus
AGTGTGGCTCAGTGGTAGAGGCCCCAGGCCCTAGCACCACAGAAGAAAACGTTTAAGTCACCTGGCTCAGCCTCCTCCTGGGGTGGGCAGGGGGATGGCTGGGGTTGGGCCAAGACTCTAGGTCGGCGGCGGGGTGCATTGGTGGATGCCCTCGTCTCTGCTCGCTGCATCTGCTGAATCCGCTCACTGTAGAGCCGAGCCAGCTCTCGCACCCTGGACGCTGAACGCTCGGAATGTGGCCTTCCTGCCTTCCCACTGGTGCTGCCTCCACTGAGATCAGAGTCCTCCAGGATCAGCAGCGGCTCCGGGAAGCCAGGCCGGGCCAGCTGCCCCTGCTCCAGCGCTTGCCAGGCGCTTCGGATTTCTGAACAAGAGCGATATTCCAGTTCCTCCGGGAATCCTTGGACTTGGGTGCCACCCTGGGTCTGCACAGCTGGAAAGGACACACCTTCTGCGTCTTCCTCCTGTCCCACTCTGCTTTCTGAGGGTGGCTCGCCCAGTCTTCCCGGATTGCTCTCAGTCAACAGCTCCCCCCTGGTGGCTAGAGGCTGGGCAGACTCCTGCAGGGGTCCAGGGAGCCAGGAGCCACAGGGGAAGGGGGGGGTGCTGGCCAAGTTGGGAATGTCAGGGACACTGGACATGGGTGAAAGGCATGGCATCTCAAAAACACCAGGGATGTCAGAGAGGCTCGGAAGGCAGGGAACCTCGGGAATTTCTGGAAGGCTGGGCATGTCGTTGGGAATCTTGGTAAGGCTGGGCATGCCGGGAATTTCAGCTGGACTGGAACCTTCCAGCCCCTCTAAGACATGGAGTGGGGATGGCTCCCGTTCATCTGCCTCCAGCTCTTCTTCCTCCTCCTCTTCTGAAGACTCTCGGCTGGGCAAGGCTTGGAACGGGAGGGGTTCGCTTTCAACTGGCACCCTGGAGTCTCTGGGGAAGTTGGGAATGTCGTGGGTGGCTGGCTGTAGTGGGTACACAAAGAAAGTCAAGACATCAGGGGGATGGGGTGGTGGGCTGACCTGGGCTGTGTTCTCTGCCTGCCCAAGGCCAGCACTTCAAGGCTGCTATGATGGCGGCTGCAGCTCACCCCTGGGTCCCTGAGGCCTCTCTGGTTAAGCAACTCTAGAATTTCCTCGGTGATGGAGGTCCCTGATGGTTCCAGTGTGGGAGGTCCAGCATCCTCCAGGTCTTCAGGGGGACCAGAAACAGACATGGGTGGCTGCAACTCAGATGGGGGATGGAGCTCCCCTTCACTGCCAGCATGCTGTAAGGAGGAGAGGGGTGCAAAGCAAGAGCCAAGACTGCTCTGTTCCCCAAATTTCCAGTCCCTCCTCTTGTACATGGGGGAAGTCAAGGATCCTGACCCCCACCTTCTTATTCTACCTTTGAACAGGGCCTTAAGTGGCCCAGGCTGGCCTTGAGTTTCTAACTCTCCTGCCTTCCCACCACAGGCAGTTTGGGCTTCACCACCTCAAAAAAGAGGGCTTTTGTTTTTTGGTTTTTCGAGACAGGGTTTCTCTGTAGCTTTGGAGCCTGTCCTGGCATTCACTCTGTAGACTAGGCTGGCCTCGAACTCACAGAGATCCACCTGCCTCTGCCTCTTAAGTGCTGGGATTAAAGGTGTGCGCCACCACTGCCGGGCTGCCATCACCCCCTTTTTAAAATGAGGTGTAGGGGATGGAACTCAAGGACTCATGCATACCTGAAACTTGACCAAAATGATGCCCCCTTTTTTGAGAGACAGGGTCTCACTATGTAGCCTGAGCTGGTCTAAAACTCAATATGTAGACTAAGCTAGCCTTGAACTCACAGACGTCTGCCTGCCTTTGCCTCCAGCTGGGATTAAAGATGTGTGGAACAACATCACACCTCACCTGCTAGCCCTATTTTATTTTGAGACAGATAACTCGCCCATGCTGGCTCAAACGTTTGATCCTCTTCAGTTTCCAGTATAGCCTAAATTGTAGTCATCTGCCAGGACATCTGGCTTAAGGCTCTCGCCCCCCTTCTCTGTAGTCCAGGTGAGACTAGAACTTTTGCCTATAGTCAAGGATGACCTTGAACTCCCGACCCTCCTGTCTCCATCTCCCTTGTGCTGAGATTTCAGGCTTATGCCATCACATCTAATTTTATGTGCTGCTAAGGGCTCAAACCTAGAGCATGCTGGGTAAGTACAGAATCAATGAAGCTATGTCCCCAGGTCTTTAATCTGTGCTTATTGTGACCCAGGGTATTTCTCATTTCTTACCTTAACTTGAGGCTTCTCTGGGGATGGAGAAATAAAAAACAGAAAAGAGACACGGAAGTAGATTATTCCCTGTAACCGACCAGCTGATCCCCCCCCCTCCATCTACCCCGAGGCATCCCTGGAGAGAGGCAAGGACAGACTCACAGACAGACACCAGTCACTAACCATTCTGGGGAAGAATGACATAAGATTCCTTTGCTGGCTCTAGGGGAGGGACACAGGGTATCAGGAGGCCAGGCCCTTGGGTCCCTGGGTCCCCTTGAAGGGGTGAGTACTCACCAGACTTCCTGCGGCCGCGACGACTGCCAGAGAGTCCTGGAGATGGAGCTGTGGAGAGATGGTCAGAGTCCACGTCAGCCCAGCCCTGCAGCCTTGGGGGAGGGCCCGGTGACCCAAACCCACATTCTATCTGTTACCTGGGTTTCTTCTGCCAGGAGTGAAACTTCGAGCGTCCCGAGGGCGGGGAGAGTCCAGTGGGGACTTTGGGGGCTCTGGGATAGATTTGCTTTTTGGAGTACCTGCGGGGCAGAGTTGAAGGACTGTCTACTTTCTTGGAAGCATCTCCTCTTTTAGGACCACAGCCCAGGCCCCTGGACTCACAGTGCAGGCTGTTCTCCAAAAGAACTTGCTTTGCCTGAAAGACAGGGAGACGGGTGTTTGAGAGGCGGGATCCAGAGAGCAGGCCCTGAGCACAACCATTCCCAGGAACGAACAGTCGCTTCCAACACCAGGCCAATGACAGGTAATTCTCACCCCTAATGCCCTGCCGTTGTTGGCACTATTCCTCCAGGCAAGGAAATCCAAGGCCAGGGATCTTGTTGCCCAAGATCACAAAGCAAGAGTGTGCTGCATCCCAAGGCAGAAAGCCTAATTCTGCAGGGTTAGCCATCAAGATGGCAAGTGTCCCTACCCACATCATTCGGGTCTGCCATGGAGACTGGGTCCTACGCCGCTTGTTGTGGCATGTCCATACCTTGGCAGGGATGGAAGCCGGGTGATTCTCAAAGAAGAGGCGCTGGAGACAGTGGATCCACAGCCGTTTCTCTTCTTGGTTCTTGGCCTGGGGGTAAGGTAGGTGGAGGTCAGGGATCTGGGCTCTGAGCTACGGCAGGGGTAGGTGTTGGGCCAGCCCACCTTCTGTTTACCTGGAGCAGGTGTCTGTGTTTGGGGATGGTCAGATCCGACACCTTAAATCCTAAGGGGTCCCGAGGTGTCTCAGTGACACTCAGGTTACAGCACTGAAGGAGAAACAGAGAGGGTGAGGTGCCGAGACCCTCCTGGCACTAGATACCCTTCAGAAAATACTGGGGTTCTGATATCCTAAAAGCAGCGCCTCATGGGCTGTTTTGCCTCTCACCCCACCAGGCTGGACTCCCCTTACTCCCTTCCACCTTACTGAAGACACCCTCTGGACTTACTCCCACACTTTAAAATGTTGGAGTCTCACTACGTAACTCAAGCTGGTTTGGTTTTTCAAGACAGGGTTTCTCTGTACCTTTTGGAGCCTGTCCTGGAACTCACTCTTGTAGACCAGGCTGGCCTCAAACTCGCAGAGATCTACCTGCCTCCTCCTCCCAAGTTCTGGGATTAAAGATGTGCGCCACCACTGCCCAGCTAGCTCCCACCCGTTTTTTAATTCAAGGAAAATGCTGGCTGGACATGACGGCACACACCTGTAATCATAGCACTTGGCAGCCTGAGGCTGGAGAATTAAAGCAAGTGTGAAGTCAGCAAAGCCTGCATAGTAACCTCCAGGCAGCTAGACTATAAAGACTGGAGAGAAGGTGCAGTGAGGGCAGAGTGTTTGTGTTCCAGCCTTAAGATCTGAGTTCAATCTCCATTCCACAAGGTGGCAGGACATAACTGAATTATGAGAGCTGTCCTCTTGTTCTCTCTCTCTCTCTCTCACACACACACACACACACCACACACACACAATAAAAAAAAAATGTGGGCCATTTCACATGGCTCAACCTGCCCTTCATTCTGGAGGTCGGACTCCCTGCTTTTGCTTTCTTCCCAACTAAACGTCCTTTTGCCGTTACTCCCAGCACTGGAGAGGCAGAGGCAGGCAGGTTTCTGTGAGTTTGGGCCACCTACAGCTACTTAGTGAGACGTGAGAGAGACTATGTTTCAAAAACAAGTTATACGTCTGAGGGGGTGTGCCATGTGCACGGGAGCTCATGAGCCTGTGGAAGCCAGAGTTAGGCTCCTCCGTCGCTGGAGTTCAGGTGGTTTGGAGCAGCCTGATGTGAATGCTGGGATCAAATCTGGATCCTTTTACAAGAGCTATCTCTCCAACCCTTCCACTTTCATTTATTTTACATTTAATAGCGGGGGGGGGGGAGCAGGGGTACACACCACCAAGGGTCCCTGGAGGTCAGAGGACAGCTCTGTGGTATCTTTATTCCCTGAGCCATGTAGCTACCTGCCCTGTTCGCTGTCACTTTTTTGGCTTTTGGTTTTGCAACAGGGTCTTGTTCACCCAATAGTCCCAGCTAGCTTAGAACTGACACAGATCACTGTGCCTGCGCTGGGATCTGCTTTTGAAATAGGATCTCACTGGCCTTGGGCCCACTTATATATAGGTCTGGCTGGCCTCAAACTTGCAGCAACCTTGCTTCAGTCCCCAAAGTGCTCGGTTTTCAGGTGTGAGCTACCACATCCAGCTTTTAGCCTTCTTTTTCTTCTCCCCTTTGGTTTTATTGAGATAGGGTTTCTCTGTGTAGTCCTGGCTGGTCTTGAGAGATCCACCTGCCTTTGCCTCCTGACTGCTGGGATTAAAGGTGTGTGCCACCACCGCCTGGCCTAGCCTTTAATTCTTTTTTTTTTAAGATTTATTTATTTATTTATTATGTATACAATGGTCTGCCTGCATGTGTCCCTGCAGACAGAAGTTGGCACCAGATCTTATTACCGGTGGTTGTGAACCACCATATGGTTGCTGGTAATTGAACTCGGAACCTCTAGAAGAATAGTCAAAGCTTTTTTAAAGCTTTTAACCACTGAGCCATCTCTCCAGCCCCTAGCCTTTACTTTTTGATACAGAATTTCACCAAGTTTCCCAGACTGGTCTAGAGCCTTCTCTGTAGCTCAGACTAGCCTTGAACTTTTGATCTTCCTGTCTCAGTTTCCCCAGTAACTGGAATCATAAGTCTAATGCCACTGGGCCCAGCTAAACAAGGTCTGTGGAAGCCACGGTATTCAGGTGAAGATATATTGAAGGTATTTAGCTGTGTCTGCATTGGACCCCACCCCATACTCACAAAAATGTGGCCCTTGTAGGTGTATTCAGGTCCCCGACGTTTGGCTACAAGAAGCATCCGGGAGAACAGGAAGAGCAGGCGTTCACCCCCTCGGAGCCGAGGGCCTCCCCCGCCGCCTCCACGGAAGGTGCCTTCCAGCACCAGTTCTCCAAAGGCACTGAGCTCAGGGCCAGTCCAGCCACCTAGTCGCCGCTGCACTTCCTGCCAGGACCACACCAGGCACAGAGACAGGCCCGGGTTGGCGGGGCACACATATGGGCCAAAACAAAGGTGTTAGTGACAGGGATGCCGCCAAGACTGTCCCCCAGCTCTGTCCCCAGTCAAGTTGGCCCAGCCCACCCTGGGGCCACCTGAAGGCGTGCTGCATGCTCTTGCTTGCGTTTCATGTCATTGATGTACCAGGCCACCGCAGTCATGGACACAATGGCTTCCTCTACCATCTCTCGCCCTCCGGTGTCCGGGCCCTCTGCCCAGTGTTTGCCCAGTTCCTGCCAGTCATCCATCAGAGTAAACAGGGTGCCCGAGGGGGGGGTAAGAAAAGGGAAAATGAGAAGGAACAGGAGGGGGAGCAAGATGTAAGGGGAGGTGCCAACCACACACACTCCAGGGAACCACGGGTGGCTGCTGGACCCAATCATGCCCCTCTCCACAAGCCAGGCGCCAGGGGCCACAGCTGACCTGCAGCAACAGATGGTACTTCAGGATGCGCTGAACAGGCTTCAGCAAGAAGCTCTGCAAAGGCAGGGAGTGACGGAGCTGGGCCTGACGTTCCTGCAGCCACAGAGTGGCTGGCGGAGACAGCGACAGCTCTCGGAGCAGGGCCAGGGAGCTGGAGGCACAGGATGCATCAGTGGCGGCTGGTGCTCCAGAAAGCAGGGCTGGGAGGGGGGCGAGTGGCCAGGGCTCAAGGGGTCATCAGGTCAGGGCGGTTAAGAGGTCAGTGACTATCGAGGTCTGGCAGGGGCTGCACCTCGGCTCTGGGTGGGTTAGAGGGTAGAGGCTGGCACACTGGCTCATGGGCATGGCCCGGGGCCAAGCAGGGACTCCCTCTGCCTCACCTCGGGTAGTTCATGCAGTACAATGTGTAGATGTCAAAATCCTCGCTCTGTGGGGACATGGGAGTCAGCATCACCGATCTTCCCATGGTCCCCGGGAAGCTAAGCCAGCCCAATTGTCCCCTAGTCTTGGGCTGGGCTCAGATGCTGGCTCATGCTCACCCTTTGCACAAAGCACTCAGCGATGCCCCCTGCACTGTTGCTGCTCTCCAAGTCCTCCAGCAACTCACTGCGGGGGAGGGGGGGGAGGGGGAAAGTAAAGAACTGCCTGCCTCCTTGTCCCGAGGCAAGGCTTAGGAGTTCAAGAAACAGACGAGAAGAAACCTAAGATGGCTACAGGAGGCGCCTACCCCACTCATTCTGTCTCTGCATGGCTTCATATCCTTCAGCCTGATAACCCTGTCACAGCTGGCATGTCACAACCTAAGGAGTGACACCACAGCCCTGGGAAAGAGGGTGTTGGGAATTCCCAAATAGGTGATCTTAAAATTCAATTGTAAGCCAGGGAATGGTGGCACTAGACCTCAGTTACTTGGGAAGCAAGAAAGGAGGACCAAGAGTTCAAGGCCAGACAGGCAATGGGTGGTGCAAGCCTTTAATCCTAGCACTTGGATCTCTGGGAGTTCAAGGCCAATCTGGTCTACAGAGCAAGTTCCAGTTCAAAAAACAAAAAGAAAAAAAGAAAGAAAAAGAAAAAAGAGTTTAAGGTTGGTATGGACTACTTAGTGAGACTCTTGTCTCAAAACAAAACAACAGACAAAAAAAACAAAAACAAAAAAGGAGAGAGAGAGAGAAGCTGATGACATAGCTCAGCAATGCAGAGCTTGCCCAGGATGCCCAAGGTTCAGGGTTCAATCTTCAGTCTTCAAATTAAAAAAAAAAAAAAAAAACAAAAACTCTGTTACTCTGTTACAGCCAGGCACACCTATAATCTCATCCCCAAGAGGCTGAGACAGGAAGATCTCAATTTTGAGGACAGCTCGAACCACACTAGGAGACCCTATTTGAAAAAAAAAAACCAGGACTAGATGGGTGTGGTGGTGCATGCCTATAATTCCGGCACTTGGGAGGCAGGGGCAGGGAAATGAGTTAAGGTTGTCTTCAGTTACCCAGCAAGTTCCAAGCCAGCCTAATTACAGGAGACCCTGTTGGTCTCAAGTAATAAAACTAACCACCAAAACTTTTCCTGTGATTCTGAGATGTTACTCTCAGGCCCCAGTGTCCCTTCACGAGAGTGAGCAGCCAACTGGGTTTAGCCAGGGCTGAAGGTGTCCCAGGCCCAGGGAATCGCAGTGCTAAATATGGGAAAATTCTAGGCAACCAGGCCCTACGTGACTTGACTCAGGTCTGAGATCCCAACTGAACAAATGGCATCTGTGTGGTTCCATATGTCTTTCCCACCTTCAGTCCTCAACTGCCCCATCAACCTTACTGCTCAGTGTCACCACACCTCACATGCCAGCCTACACAGGGCCACTATGAGGCATTCAGGTTAATGTTAGGACACAGCCCCTCCCCTGCCACAGCAGCCAGTTCCCTTGTGGTCCCCACCCCTGTCCCTGACCTGCTAAACTCATAGATGTCCTCGATGTTGGCAAACAGCGTGCCCACCTGCTCCATGCTCAGCCCCAGGGCCCTGCCATCCATCAGAGGACCCAGGTAGTCCTGTGGGGATAAGAGGGGTTACAGAGGCCAAGGGCTTGGCCTGGGTCCCCAATGTCTTCAGGTGCCCGCCCACCTCACCTCCACAATGCTGCGAAGGTCCCGGACATATGCCCGTTCTGTCTCCACTATCTCCTTGGCCACTCGCTCCAGCCTTGAGGGTTTCACTGAGTCCTGGATTCCCACAGGCAACAGGTGCAGGCGTATGGGGGGCTCTGGCAGGGGCTCTGGCCTGGTGGCTGAGCAGGTTGGTGATGGGTCCCCCTCAGAGCCCACAGTGCTCAGGGAGGTGGAGCTGCCGGAACCCCTCGGGGAAGTCATGGCGGGGGCTGCCGGGGCTGCTAAGGTAGGGAGCAAGCGGTCAGGTCACGTTTCTATGGCCACCACACTCCCTCACACTCAGCTGACAGTTCCCATAGGTCTCTGCTCCACTGCCTTAATTTGTCCAGTTTGATCCTGTACCTACCAGAGTCCTTCCCCTCTGGGCCTTGGGCCTCCAATGCTTTAATTCACCTCCTCCATCAACCACAGTTATTGATTAAGAGTCGGTCCCACTGACCTTGACACTCCCACAAGCACAGCCCCCTTTATGTTCAAATTCCTCAGATCCACAGGGCCCCATTCAATGCAGCTATGGCTGGTCCCTTCACCCAGTTCCCTTTTCACGACACATCTCTTTACAGCCCCCACCCCTTCACACTCAACTTTGTCCAATTAAAGGTGCAGCCTTGGGCCTCTGCACATACTATTTAGTCCCTGCATGCAGAAGAACACTTCTTTGTGTCCAGCTCCTTTCTCCTCCGTGGCAACAGGGCTGCGCTGCACTGTCTTGGTCACGGTTGTTGGCAGCACTGCTCAGCCACAGAGGGATGCTCAGGTGTCCTGAAGAAAGGGACAAATGCCCACAGGCTCCACCTGTCGGGACTGCTCACCTGTCGGAGTATCACTCACAGCTGCGCAGTCGCAAGCTTCACCTTGGTGGCCACACCCGAGCCTAAGGCTGGGTTTGGACGGGCTGAGTCCCCGGGCTCCCTCGGGCATGGCTGAGTGGCACAACTCGGACCTACAAAGAGACCCACTTCTTGGGAACTGGATTTCACTGGCCTTGTTGCCGCTCCGACTCACTGATAGGGTGTAGAAAGTTGATATAAAATCCAAGGAAGGGCACCACCGAGTGACTACCAGAGGAGATACAAAGTGACAGAAAGAAGGGGCCGAGAAAACAAGCTAAAGACCTAAAGGTTGAGACAAAGAGCGAAGACAGCAAAAGTGCCCGAGTCTGCAAGTCCCATCTGTCTGGGCGCCCCCCCTCCCCCGGGCTCAAGGATCCTGGGAACTCTCAGGCTCAGGCTGAAGCTGAGGGCGAGGGGCAGGGCTGGGAAAAACCGTGGGCGGGAGAGGCCGCGGGGTCCCAGGGGAGGGCGGAGGCTGGGGGACCGGATGCCAGGGTCCTGCAGACGACTCCCTACCCCGCCCAGGACTGTGCGCTGGCCCCGCGCCCTCTACCAAACTCCAACTGGTCCCTCGGCACCCCGACTGCAGTCCCCACCGTCCGAGAGTCCCCTGTGCGGTCCCAGCCCCCGATTCCCGCCGGCGCCTCCGCTACCCCCAGCCGGCACGCCCCCTCATTGTTCCGCCTCGGCGCCGCCCCCCTCCCCCAGCCCCGGGCCCCTCGCTTCCCTCACCTCCCAGGGAGCTGCGGGCCCCGGGAGTCCGGCGCGTCTGGATCGTAACGCGCGGTCCCTGAGGAGGCTCACAGCCCGGACTCAGGGTCGTGAACTTGGGGGTCTCAGACTCCAGAATCCGGGGAGAGTTGGGATCCAGAGTCCGAAGTCTCGGTGTTCTAAGTGGAAGATGCTGCAACCCTCCACTCGATTCTCAGACGGGGGCGCTGGGAACACAAATTCCTGAGTCTTCTAGGTAGGGCTGTGTATGGTAGGGGGCCCGGGATTCCAGAATTTCCAGTACCCTAGGGGCAGAGATGAAGTCACCTCCGGAGGGAGCGCAAGGACTCGCAAACTCCTCCGTCTCTTGAAAGTGATGGATGCTGCAGCCCTGAGTCGAGGAGCGAGGTCCGGTCCCCAAGTGGCTCCAGGAGGAGGTCCTGGACTCAAGAGTTAGAAACCCCAGGTGCCGGGGGGATGCGCGGCCACGGATCCTACGGTCTTCGAGCCGGGTGCAGGGACGGGCCTCCAGCCTTAGAGCTGACGTCCGGGACCCGCGGCTCTTTCAAGAGGAGGCGCTGGGCATCAGAGGTCCCGGCCCGGCGCGGGAGCCTGGACTTGTGGGTCTCTTAAAGACCGGGATAGAGATCCCGGACGCCCGGGTCCGACACTCTGGACGTCTTGGGCTCCCGGATAGTTGCCCTGGGGCTCCGGGGGCGGCGGCGGCGCCGCATCTGGGGCGGGGAGAATCAGGTCCCAGATGTGGGGCGGGGGGCGGCCGCCTGAGGCTTCCCCTCCCCCTTGCCGCCGCTCGGGCTCACATCCTGTTCCCGCCCGCTGGGGGGAGGGGCTGCCTTCCGGCACGCCCTCCCTCAAAGGGTTAAAACCCCCGCCCCCTACTGTGAATATTCGCGAGCGGGCGGGCCCAACGGTAGGCCACCGCCCACATTCCAGGGACCGGGAGGACTTTTACCTTTTACAGCATGGGCCGGCGCGGCGTGAGAATCCGGAATAGTTGCACTCTCTTGTTCTTATTGGTCGATCGGAAGGCTTTATAATTGCATATGCAATGTTGGGTGGAGCTGTCCAGCAAAGTCGCGCGACTACGACTGACTGAAGGACTTAGTGGCGCGAGGGTGCGGCCGTAGCTCCAGTGGCGCAATCGGTTAGCGCGCGGTACTTATATGACAGTGCTAGGCGGAGCAATGCCGAGGTTGTGAGTTCGATCCTCACCTGGAGCACTCTTTTCTTCCCTTTTATCCGGGTGTACTTTGTGTTCTTCCATCAGTTTTAGTAGTCTTCACGTTCTGTAAATCAATCAAACGGCTCGTTTGAGACAGGATCTCACCATGTAACTAGGGCTGGCCTCGAACTTACAAGAGATCTGCCTGCTTCTGCCTCCCGAGTGCTGGAATTAAAGGTGTGCGCTACCACGCTCGGAACCTACAGCAATTTTGAAGAATGAACATTAATTCTTTGTGAATTTTTTGCAATGGTTGATTGGAACAGCCCCAAAGGTGCAGTTTCCATTCTGGTCACCAGGGGGCAATATAGCCCCTCATTAGATGGCCTGGGCATCGAATGGAATCTAAATCTCAGATCATAGCGATGGATGGTTAGAACAGGTTTTGCCTCTTTTCGTATATTTCTTTTTCAGGTTTCTGAATCAATTTGTTTTTTTTTTTCAACACATACTGAACACTCATTAGGTACTGTTCTTCCTGTCCCTGAAGACTTGACTTTCTACCAAAGAGATTGCTACAAATCTATGAATTAAGTACATATTTTGACTTTTACCATGTTGCCCAAAGTGGCCTCAAACTCCTGTCTCCATCACCATCTGCGAGTGTGAGTGTATTTTTAGATTAAGTAGTGATAAATACGGAGCAGCAAATAGAGTAGGATGGGACGTGGCCTGTCATATAGTAGTCAGTGATCCTTTTGTTTTGATTTTCTTTTTGTTTCTTGAGACAGGGTTTCTTTGTGTGGCCTTGGCTGTCCTGGAACTTGAACTCAAGAGATCTACCTGCCCCTGCCTCCCGAGTACTGAGATTAAAGGCATGCACCACCAATGCTTGGCTCCTAGTTTTGTTTTATGTGTATGGGTGTTTTGTTTGCATGGCCGTCTGTGCACCATGTTGCATACTTGGTGCCCCAGGAGACCGGAGAGGGGGTGAGTTACAGAGGGTTGTGAGCCATGTGGTTCAGGGAATCAAACCAGATCCTCTGTCTGAGCAGTGTTCTTTTTGTTGATCCATCTCTCCAGCCCCAGGGCAGATCTTTAAACAGACACCTGGAAGAGGGGACTGAGCCGAGGGAACACCAGGGAGAAGTTCCAGCAACACCCTCGGGCTGAAGACCAGTGCAAGCAGAGAGGTGTGTTTGTGTGAGCTCGGGTCCAGCTCGTGCTCGCTCGTGAGACGCGGGACAGGGCGTGACGGAGACCCAGGCTGTAGTGAGGATTTAGGACTTTGACTCTTGGTGATTTGACTCTGGTGTTGTAACAAGCTTCCCTGCTCTCCTAGGCGAAAGCAGCTAGGGGTGGGGGTGGAGCACAAAGAGCAGTTACTTTGAGACCTGGGTAGGAGCAAGGTAGCTTTCAATGAGAGGCCCTGGGAGCAGGAGTGTTGCAGATGGGGTGTGTGTGTCCGTCCAAGACAGATCTGACTGTCTAACGAATGGGCTTGTGTCATGTTCTTTTAAAAAATATTCGTTTTTGCCAGGCGGTAGGAGCCCTTCCCTTTAATCCCAGCAATAAGAAGGCAGAGACAGGAGGATCTCAGTGAGTTCGAGGCCAGCCTGGTCTACAGAGTTCCAAGACAGCCAAGGCTACACATAGAAACCCTGTCTCAAAACAAATCGTTTTAATTTTATGCATAGGAGTGCTTTTCCTGCACACAACTAAGTACACTGCCAGCATGCCTAGTGTCCAAGGAGGCTTTGCAGACACTCAGTAGGCACTCTGCTACATCCTCAGCCCATAGTGTGTGTTTGTTAAGAACAAGAGGCTGTTATTTTTGGGGGGCAGTGGGGGGGTTGGTAGCTGTGTGGTTCTTCTAGTATTCATCCATCAGTCTCTCTCAAATGTCCGGCACTGCTTGAACTCATTCCCTCAACCTTCCCGATGCCTCTAGGTCTTGGAGTTTCTGTTTCCCTCTCCCAACCCTGTTCCACATACCAGGGCCTGAGACTTTCCCACAAGGGAGGCATTTCCTGGAAGAGGAGACCAAAGGTCAGTAGAATGGAGTGAAAGACAGGCAGGGCTTGGGGAGAGGAGAAGAGCGAGGTTAAGTTTAGCGGAGGAAGGACAAAAGAACGGAGAGGGGAGCAACTCGGAAGCAGAGGGCCTAGCAGACATTGCTACTGCGTGAGGCTGTCTGAAAAGCAAGTCCAACAAAGTTCTAGGGTCTGAGAGACGGAGGGGGGGGGCGATAGGGAGGAGCATAACAGTAGGTGGGAGGAGTTAGAGAGTAGAAGAAAGAAAAGAGGAATGAGGAGGTGGAGGCTGAGGTGGGGGGGAGCGGAGAAAAAAAAGGAGGGGCTGAGCGCGGGCCCTGACGCGGGCAGCTTCCGGGCGCGGCCCGCCCAACTAGGGCTGGCCGTCGCCGCGGTCTCTTGCCTTGTATGGTCGGAGGACGCGGCTGCCCTACCCATGCGCCCTACGAGCCGAAGCAGACGAAGCTCCGGAAATACCCGATTGCGATCGGACCCAAGGTTCTGGGGTCTGCCGGTGCTAGAGGGCCGCGACCCTAACAGTGTTTGCACTTCCAATTTGTCAAGTCCCGGAACCCGAGAGTCCTAATAGAGCCTGGAATCCTCGCACTTCTTTAAAACCCCTACTCTAAACCCGGAGGGAGCATGTCTACAGTCCTAAACATTCATGAGGTTAAGGCAGGAGGATTACCAAGAGTTACAGGCCGCTCGGGGTTCAGAAGGAGACCCAGGCTTCCCTTCTTTCCCGGCATAAATAAATAAATTCCATAAAGAGGCGGGTAAGAGGGCTTAGCAAGTAAAGGCGCTTGCTGCCAAGTTGGAAGATCTGGTTCTATCCCCGGGACCCACTTTGTGGAAGAGAACGTATTCCTGTAGGTTGTGTCCTGACCTCCACATTAGTTCGCGCACGAGTGCTCACACATACACACGCTATGCGTTAAAAAATAAAGCCGGGCATGGTGGCTTGCACTTGTTCCCAGCATTTCAGAGGCTGAGGCAGAAGGTTGCCGAGAGTTCCAGGCCAGAGTGAGCTAGAGTCGACTTTGTTTCAAAACAAACAAAAAACTAAACTAAAAATAATAAGTCCTCTGTCAAGAATTTGAAGTCCACCCCCGCTCTCTCTGCCGGGTGCAGGGTCTCCTCCTAGGACCCGGCTTCGGGGTGACCCCCTGCCCCGGGCCGCCCCGGCTCGCGTTCCGGCACATTCCGTCCTCCCCGCCCCGCCCCACCCTCCACCCTTGGTCCCGTGGGGACTGAAACATCCCGTCCCTGCCCGAGCCGGGTCAAGAGCCGGAGGGACAGGCCTGGAGCGCCCCCAACGCCGGGAGAACTAGCTCTCCTTGTTCCTAGTGGGTGACCTCATCTCACCACGCCCCCTCAGGTGAACAACCGAGTTGGTAACGTCATTTCCTGCCAGGTAAGCGCCACCAGGCAACACATCTCCCTGGCAAGTATGGAGGTCAGTTTATGCGCCATCCTATGGCTGTAGGCCGTAGCAAAAACCAAACAAAAAGCAAATTCCATCTCAGTTCACACTCAAGATTTTATTTAAAAATTCCAAAAATCCACAAAAATAGACCTGTAAGGTAACAATATATTACTTAATATATTATAGCATACTTTATACAGTATCCATTTTAATATTACAAAAAGGGAAACGAAGTAGACGACCCAATATATATAAATACTATAAAATCTTATTACAATAAATAAAGTCGTCATAAATAAAGGGCCCACTGGTCGAGGAAGGGATTTGGCAATGGCTTTGGCTATTTCCTTTCGGAGGGAAACTTGAGCACCAGGGTTCTCCCTCGGGGGAGGATTCAACCACCCGACACCGAACCTCACCTCACCTCGGGGTCTAGTAAAAACTGGGATGGGGTTGTGGGAGCCAGCTCTTCACAGCACTTCAGATTCCAGGAAACCAGAGTTGGGGAGGGGCTGGTGCATACCTAGATAACTCCAGAACTGGGAAGCTAAGGATTTTCTAGAGTTCAAGGACAGCCTGGGCTACACAGGAGCTCCTCTCTCAGAAACCAAGAGTTGAGCTTGGAAGACCAACTGTCAACTGTGTCCCTCAAATATGCTACATCTTAGGGATCCTAGGAAGCAATCCACCTAAACACTGAACTTGCGAACTAGGGACCTGCCCCAGCACAGCACCAGGGGAGTGGGTTAATGCTTTTTGGAATGTCAGGGAGGAGGCACTTACTAACTTAGGAGTCTCCCTAGGTCCCCACAGCAATAAGCGCCACCCTCCTTGAGATCTAGCTGATCCATACTGGGTAGGCACTTGTCACTCAGAGACGGAGATGCGATTGAAGATGGGGAGACGCCTTGGGGGTGCAGGAGGCTGGGGAGGCCCAAACACCCCAGCCTCAAAGACGGGCGAGTCTGACCCACCCAGGCTGCTGCCGCTGCTGGCATAATCATCAGGATCGGATCCCAGGGAGTGTGCAGACGGGCTCCGAGCCAGGCCACCCAAGGGCCCCCAGATGGTGTTAGGGGTAGACCTTCGGCAGGAGGGGCAACAGGCTGGAAGAGGGTCTCTTCGAGTCACAGGGGTCCCGGGGGCAGCAGAGAAGGCAGAGGGGGAAAGCGGAAGGTCCCCAGGTGGTGGTGGGGAGCTGGAGGGCGAAAAGGAGCAGGAGGACAGGGAAGGGCCAGGAAAGCCAGGTGGTGGTGGGGAGGTTCTGCGGCCTGAGGGCAAGCCTGAGAAGCTGATGCTTTGGCGAAGCACGTGGGGCTGGCCTGGAGCAGCCAGGTCCTCGTTGGGGTTGTGGATGAAGTGGCATCGAGAGCCATAGGGACAACGGCCCTGGAGGTAGAACTTGTGGCAGAGTTCCGTTTTGTACTTGGGATGGCGATTGGCCTGGCGCAATTCACCCAGGCCGTGGGCAAACTGGCACTTAGCCCCGTATCGACAACGCCCGCTCTCTGAGTAGGTCCGACAGAGCTCGGTCTTGTATCGAGAGGAGGTGGGAGTTGCAGTAGGCGAAGTAGGTGAGGGTGACAGCTCAGGGCCCGGGCGGGGAGCCAAGGGTGCAAAACCAGGGGGTGGGGGTACCCAACCGCAGCTTCGGCCCTCCACCAGGCTGGTGGAGCGGCCAGTCAGGCGAGAAGTGACCCCAGATGGGATGGAGTCAGACGAGTTTAAGCTCCAAAGTGCTGAGGACTCAGTTCCTCCGTGGTCGGATGAGAGGTCAGGGTTCAGCGACAGGAGGCTCTGAGAGGAATAGGGTTGTTGGTTAGGCCACCAGAAAAGGTAAGGTGACGACGCCCCGCCCCAGTTGTAAAGAGCTTCATAGGCTTGCCATTCCGGTTTGTGGGTTCTCGGCCTGAGCCCCACCCGGATCACACAGACTCCAGGGAGAACCTGATTTTAGTGTTTCAACAGGACTGAAGCTAATCCAGAAGGATTTAGGAAGCCCAGTGTCCCCGACGGAACAAGAGACGAGACCCCCAAACCAGAGCACACCCCTGCTCCCCAATTTTGGGCCTTTAGACCTCCCCGGATATGACCGCCCATAGTCGCCCCAGTTTCACAACTTGGAGGAACCGGCCAAAGCCGACCCAGGCCAGATCTCTCTAGAACTCTGACCGAGTCAACTCCCCCCCCCAACCCTACACCCCCTAGGGCGCCAAACCGCGCCGGAGGCAGCGAAAGGAACCAGGCAGGTGTGGGGCTGCTTCCGCCCCGCGCCAGTGAGAGCAGTGCGCCAGCCTTCCGTCCCCGGCGCCCCGTCGGTATCCGGACCGAGGCGCCGGGCTTTCTCACCTCGAGCCAGTTAGGGCTGGTCAGAGAAGGCGGGAGTCCACGGCCTAAGTTTGGGGTGCCGGGGACCCGGGCGTGCCGTCTAGCCTATACTCACCTCATAAATGGCAGAGAGATCCATGGTGGCGCGAATGGCCATGGAGAAGAGACCGACAGTCGGGCCGCAAAAGTCTGCCTGTGGCCCGCACCGAGAGCTTTCGCCTTTTATAGAGCTTTTCGCCTGGGGCGTGGCCAAGGGAGCTTCCCGGACGCGCCCCCGCGGCGTAGCCCCGCCCGCGGGTACTAGGCCCCTTCCGCCCCTCTGCTGGTTATTTTGCTGAATGTGCCTGAACTTGGCTGGCGGGCAGCCCCAGCCCCTCTCAGGAGGTAGTGGGGTGTTTCTAAGACTGACTGGTGGTGATGGTAGTGGGGCGTCTGAGTAGTTTTCAAAGGTTGAAGACAGTCGGGAAGGGAACTGGGGCAGAAGTGGGGGCAGGGCTCCAGGGACAATTGACAAGGGCAGAGACTGAGAAGAGGGCGTGTGTGTATGAGACAGACGGGGGCGGGGAGAGACAAACTGGAAGAGACAGAGATTGCCAGAAGCCGAGAGAAAAACAAAGAGACAGGGTGAGAGACGCACGCAAGTTAGGCCAGCTGGTTTAGGACTGTGGTTCCAGCCACTCAGGGAGGCTGAGGCAGGAGACTAGTAAAATTCAAGGCCTGGCTGGACTACAGAGTGAAAAATGAATTCTAAGTCAGCTTGGGTAACTTAGTGAGACCTTCGTTAAATTCTAAGTCAGCTTGGGTAACTTAGTGAGACCTTCGTCTTAAAAAGTAAAAAAGGTGGGGGCTTGAGAGATGGCTCAGATGCTCTTCCAGAGGTCCTGAGTTCAATTCCCAGCAACCACATGGTGGCTCACAGCCGTCTGTAATGAGATCTGTCACCCTCTTCTGGCGTGCAGAATGTTGTATACATAATAAATAAATCTTTAAATAAAAAAAGATTTTTAATCCCATCACTTGGGTGGCAGAGAAAGGCATATCTCTTGAGTTTGAGGCCAGTCTGGTTTACAGAGCTAGTGCCAGGACAGCCAGGGCTACTCAGGGAAACCTTGTCTCGAGAAAACAAACAAACAAACAACAAAAAGTAAAAAGGGCCAAGCGTTAGTAGCACACACCTTTAAAACCAGTTTAATCCTAGCACTCCTGGAGGCCAAGGCAGGCGGGGCTCTGGAGTTCAAGGTCAGCCTGGTCTACAGAGTGAGTTCCAGGATAGCCAGGGCTAAGCAGAGAAAAACACTGTTTCAAAACAAACCCCTTTCCCCCGGAAAAAAAAAAAAAAGCCAGTGGCATATGGCTGTAAACATGACACTTCAGAGGCGGAGGAAACAAGATCAGGCGTTCAGTGCCAGTCCCAGCTATTGATCGAGGTCCAGGACCTATTTCTAAAAAGAGAGAAACTACTGAGACCGGGGGGGAGGGGGGGGAGGAAATACAAAGAAGGCTCGGTGCTAGAGCGGTTTCTTGGCACTCCTTGGCTTCAATCCCTTTTACAGAAAGGAAAACAAAGATGACATATATAGAGGCTGGAGAGACGGTAGGGAGAGGGTGTTGGGGAACAAAGGTAATGAGGAAGTGGGTTACAGAAAGATAAAAAGCAAAGGTGAAATAAAAGCTAAAACCTCCAGGCGCAGAACCTGTAAGACAGTGATCTTCAGGCTCGGGAGAGAATACCTGGGGCCCAACCCCCAAGTCCAATGAGGCTGGACAGGGCCCCTTTCCCCAGTTGCGCTTTCAATTATTAAGAGCCTTCGTTCCCGAAAACTCAAGGTTGGAATAGCTTGAGTCTTTTATTAGGGAGGAAGCTCGCCTCTATTGAAAAATGGGGGGCGGGGGCCACTGGGCACCTTCAATGTTGAATGGGTCTCTTGTAATGTAAGCAGTCTTAACTAAAGTTTAAATTCTCTCGAGGATTGTTCTCCACCAGATCTGTAAGGTTTTTGTTTTCCAGCAGGACCTCCTGGCTGGCCTGGAACTCGGGATCTTTTAGTCCCCACCACCCAAGTAGTGTTAGGATTAGAGGTATGCCCTGTCGCCACACCAAAGTTTAAAAAAAAGTGTTTCTTCAAGGGTATCTCCAGTGAAAAAGTGTGTTTGGATACGGAGGTTATCATTGCTAGGAGTGTAATTACAATGCTGGGAAGTTCTTGCACGGTGCGTTGCGCACTTGTATTGAGGTGGGGAGATTCTGCCAGGCTTCTCACTGGTTTGCTTCATCGGAGCCGGGGGGGGGGGGAATCCCTGGTGCAGCGCTTTCTGGGGCCAAGGGGCCTTCCTGGGCTGGTCCCGTGAGCTGGGCGGGCACTAGGCTGCTGTGGCACGGTTGCGGCCTCCCGCTCGCCCGTGACTCACTCACTTAGGGCGGGGTGGGGGTGGGGGCTTCCTGGAAGCCGTGACGAGGACGCTCAGCCCGGACGCTCGGGTTCCTCTCCTGTAACCAGGGCTCCAGTCTGTTGTAAACAGTCTCGAGGACAACGGGAAAAGAAGGGAAGGAGGGGCCCAAAAAACTTGCCTCCCGCCCAGTTTACAAATCCCTGAGCCAGCCGATTTTAGGACGAAGCGCAGGGAAAGGGGGTTGGGGTGGGGCATGCTGGGGTTTTCGGAGGCCAGCTGGGTCTGGATCATGGAGAAGTAATTCCAGTTTCGATTCCCTGGAGACTGGGAGCTTTTGCCATCCCTGACTCAACTTGGACCCCTCCTCTATCTGCTGAGTCACTGGGACGAAAGCCTGGCCGCCTGGGTCTCGGCTACTCTCCAAAGGGTGCTGGGGTGTAAGAGTGACGGTCCTCTGAAAATCATGACTTTATTAGCAGTAGGACTCACGAAGTGAGACGTCTTTATCTTAGAATACCGGGTCAGGTGCTAGGCTCTTCCCTGATCCACCCCGGCCCCGCGAGCCCTGGCCCCCAACCTCTGCTCTTAGCTTGTCCAGGGATCCAGCCACAGGTTATCTTAAGTGGGGCATGGACTCCTTCAGACGCAGGCGTCCAGGCCCCACTCATTGTCCCTTAGACCCCTGGCCCTCCTCCTCAGACCTAGGGCCTTCCAGGTCCCACTTCCTCCTCACACTTGAGATCCAGGCCCCAGCCCCTATTCTCTGGATCTAGGAGTCGGAGGGTCCTGTCCAACCCCCGCTTGGGTGCCCTCATCCCAGCAGGAAGTTCATGGCCTGACTCCTCCCTGCTCCCCACGTAGCCAGCGGGGAAAATCCGCGGCCCTGGCAGTGGCCGGGAATCCCCTCTGGAATGACGGTGGGGAAGGGGGATGGCCAAGGTCCTGCGAGGCACCCGGCCACGTACTGTGAGCGCTGGGGTGGGGGCTGGGGTAGCAAAAGGGGTGGAAACCAGAGAGGCTAAAAATATAGCAAGCACTTCCGGCCGAGGTGAGGGGGGGAGGAGAACTCAGAGCTGAGTTTCCAGAAAAACAAGCGGGGACAGGAAAGCTGGGGGTGTGAGAGCCGGTGGGCCGTAGGGTAGGCGGGCTAGGGCCCACGTACTCGCGGCACGTGTGGGCCTGTCGTGATTGCCTGTGAGTGTGGTCTAGGCAGGGTGTTGCTGGGGAACAGCCAATATGCCAGCCTCCCGCGAGAGGGAGGTGTGCTTGCTACATGTGTATTGTGGGGAGTCTTAAAGTTTCTAGGTAAGCAATTGGGGGCTTAGGTGCGGGCGACAAGTCTGTGAGTGATCTGTGCTTAAGGCCCCCATAGGGCAGGATCCTGTTTAAAAAAAAAAAGTGTGAAGCCACCTGTCTGCCACTGACTAGACCATGTGTACTGCAAGTGGCCTCCGGAGGACTGTCAACTGTAACTCCTGCAGCTGTCTTTGAGGGGCCTCGTGGGAACTCCCACCCCACCCATCTGTGTGTACCGGAACCGCTATGAGATGTGTGACTTAAGTGTGTCATTCCTAGCAGGTGCCTGGGTGATGGGATTCTGCACGTAGGACCTTGAAGTAGAGTATGGGCTTTCTGTGGCTCGTTTGGCCCTGTTGTACCATGTGTATAAATGGTATTTGTGGATCTGCGTCCTTGTTTGTGGCTGCCTTGGAGGTTGCCTGTTCCTGAGTGTGGTAGTCCCGAGTCTGGACATAGTTCCTCTGTGGACCAGTCACAAGGCAGTGGAAACCAGTGGACTTTGGCGCCTGACGTAGCAGCCGGCACATGATGGGGCAAGTTGCTGGGGTGCTGGTTGTGTTGTGCTCCTGCGTCTGCCTGTGGGCAGAACAGACGTGCACACACCCGCACCTAGATACTGAGTGTCTGAGCCAATCTTATCTGTCCCCAGCGAATGAGGCTGCTCTGCTACAGAGCTGACTCAGCATGTGATGGGCAAAGTCTCGATGGGTGAGAGATAGCGGGTTAAGTGGTGGTTACAGGGTTCGGTAGTCACGTGGTTAGATGGTTGCTTTAGTACTTGCTCATGGAGCAGGGTTCATGTGTGTGGGAGGATGGCCAGTGTGCTAATCCCTACTGTGGGTGGGAAGCGTGTTGCCCACGGTCAGTCAGCCTACAGATATGAGAAGCAAGCCCTGGAACTTGCAGCAGCCCTCCTACTCCGACCTCTCAAGTGCTGAGATTCCAAGCATGAGCCATTTTGGCTGGCTCTATGTATATCTCATACATATCCCTCCCTGGCGTGGGCTTTTACACAGGCCTGCACAACTTCTCTGTGCCAGTAAGGTCGGGAAAAGGCCCTTTTGTGACCCATCCAGGCTTCCTACCCTGTGCTCCCTAAACCTAGTTAAGACCTCTACACTCTTTGAGAGCACATTCCCGTCAGCAGCTGGCCAGTGCTCTGTGCTTCTCTACACTTTTGCTGGTGGTATCCATAGACCTAATACCCTCCCTTCCAGTCTGCTGTCCCATGCCTAGCAAGGGTTTCTTTGACAGAGTGCCTATTTCTGCCCAGGCTGATCTCAAACCATCCTCCTGCCTCAGGCTCTCAAATGCTAGTACAAGTGTAGGCCACTAACACACTTCTTTTTTAAACAAGTGTGTGTGCAAGTCAGAAGACAACTTGAGGCAGTTCCCTCTTTCCAACATGCAAGTCCCAGGGATTGAACTGATGTCACCTAACTTGGTAGCAAGTGTGGTAACACGTGGAGCCACCTCAAAGGCCCAGACACTCATTCTTTTTTCTCTTTGGAGACAGGATCTCACTTATGTAGCTGTCTTGACTCAAAACCTGCACTGGTCCTCCTGCATGCTGCATTTTGTTAAATCTCTAGGAATATAAAAATCTTTGCTCAAACTGGGCAGTGATGTCACACGCCTTTAATCCTAGCACTCGGGAGGCAGAGACAGGTGGATCTCTGTGAGTTCGAGGCCAGCCTGCTCTAAAGAGTAAGTTCCAGGACAGGCTCCAAAGCTACAGAGAAACTGTCTCAAAAAACCAAAACCAAACAAACAAAAAAAACCAAAAACAAAAAAAAATAACCACACACACACACACAAAAACTTTGCTCACATTGCACAGGGCTGCCATCTTTTTTGAATGACTATTGCTTGGTGCCTATCTTCCATGGTGTGGGGTTGAGGAATATACACTTGTCACCCCATGGTCTACTGTCACCTGAGTATGGTTTTAAGCAGTTGGGCCTTGTCTCTGATGCTGGATGCCACACCTACCAGCATGTGGTATACTGACATCAACTCTGTTGGGCCAGCTGTACCTGTCTTCCTGTACCAGACTGCCACGTCTTAGCAAATGTACGGTGCGAGTCTCTGGCTGTAAACTCTTGTGTTCTGCCTTGGACAGGTCAGTGTGTTTTCAGTTGTATGCAAGATTACTATATCCCAGGGCTGGAGAGATGGCTCAGAGGTTAAGAGCACTGGCTGCTCTTCCAGAGGTCCTGAGTTCAATTCCCAGCAACCACATGGTGGCTCACAACCACCTGTAATGAGATCTGGCGCCCTCTTCTGGCATGCGGACATACACGGAGACAGAATGTTGTATACATAATAAATAAAGAAATCTTAAAAAAAAAAATTACATCCCTGAACCATTTCTAGAAACAAGAAATGGTCAAGGAGATGTGTGCTGGGTGCCCAGGTGATCAGTTGATGCGTCACTTTGGGAAATAGTTCCAGTTACTAGTCATATGGGACTCTAAGTACCGCTGAGGGCTTGGCTTTTTTCTTTTGGCTGAGATGAAGTTTTAGTATGTAGCCCAGGATGGCTTTGAACTTGCAATTTTCTTGCCTCTACGTCAAGGCATTTTGTAAATGTAGTTAAAGCAAATGATGGTATAGTCCTGTAATCCTAAGAGTCGTGAGCCTGAAGCAGGAGGATCCCAAGTTCAAGACTAGCATGGGCTACATAATGAGTCCCTGTCTCAAAAAGAAAGATGAACACAGTGGCCTGCATCAAATTTGTAACCATCAGCACTTGTATGGAGAAAAGGGAGGTGAAGACAGGACAATCCCTAGGGAAGATCCTCCTGTCTTAAACCATGAGAAGAGAACTGCCCCATCTAAAGTCTGTCTCTGCCTCCACACAAGTGCCCCCCTTGTGTACAGGCACACCCACCCACACATGCAGTATAATCACAGTGCTTGGGAAGCTGAGGTGGTGGACTGCTGAGTTGGATGGCAGCCTGGATGTATTCTAAGGATGGTCTAGGTGATGGAGTGAGACCCCATCTCCACAACTCTAAATAAAAAGAAATTAGGACTGGGTGGCGGTGTTGCACACCTTTAATCCCAGCACTTGGGAAGTAAGAGGCAGGCAGATCTCTGTGATTTCAAGGCCAGCCTGGTCTACAGAGTGAGTTCCAGGACAGGTACCAAAGCTACAGAGAGAAACCCTGCCTTGAAAACCCAAAAATAAATAAATAAAATTAAAAAGGTGGAAATTAGGCTCAAGAGCAATGACTTTAGGTAGGGACCTTTACCCCAGTGACCTGGGGAGATAAAGGGGATGATTTAACTAGACAAGGGCGGACTCAGGCTTTCCAGCACTGAAGGCAGGCAGGGAGAGGAGTGCCTAGGTAGTGAAGTCACACTTGCACTTCGATGGCTTTCCAGCCTTCCCAGTAGGGGAACATGAGCTTCTGTAGATCACAGATGTCCGCATGGTCTCAGGGTTTCCTGTAGATCACAGATGTCCCCATGGTCTCGTTTTGTTTTGTTTTTCGAGACAGGGTTTTGCTGTAGTTTGGGAGCCTGTCCTGGAACTAGCTCTTGTAGACCAGGCTGGCCTCAAACTCAGAGATCCACCTGCTTCTGCCTCCCAAGTGCTGGGATTAAAGGTGTGTGCCACCACCGCCTGGTGGTCTCAAGGGTTTTTGAAACAGGGTCCCATCCATGAGGCCACTGGTTCATGGCATGGGAAACAGTCTGTCACTCTAGCCTTTCACGCTGGCAGCTGGGCCCAGGTTGGTAGCTCTATTTAGCACTTATACAGGCCTGCAGCCTGTGGCTGAACTCCCACTCCCCTTGGGAAATGGGGTGCTTGTGGGGTTCTCCCTACCTCCCTCAAGCCCCCTCTCCAGGGCCTGCTTCCCGGAGCAGCTGGGTTCTTCCCCAGAACCCATGATTCATTCCTGATAGGGCCTTTTCACTTCTGCTTTGGTGCTAAAAATATAGGGACCCAGGAGTCCCTTTGAGCAGGCCACACATTGCACAATGCTCCCTGCTAGAGCTCTGCTGACGCAGGGTCGAGCTGGGATCTAAACTGCTCTTAGTTGGTGTGTGCTGAGGTCAGGGCCTACATTTCTGCACTTCTCCTTTTCTGGGCCAGGAAGTCCCTTCCTATAGCCCCAGGTAACCCAGCAGTTTGGTTCCCCTTATATACATATGGTTACACTTAGGAGTTGGGGGCAAAAAGGCAGCAAAAGGGGACAGGTAGAGAGAGGCAGGATTGGAGGAAGTGAGTTAAAAACTAGTGCATCCACTGGGATAGACGGAGGAAGATCTAAAGGGGCCAGTCAGTGCCACACCCAGGGCCAGGTGGGAGATGGAGGTGAAGGAGGAGGTAGAGTCCCTGGAACAGAGGTCATCGGAGGCCCAGTTGGGAGGTCCACCCTAGGTCAGGGAACAGAGTGGGTGGCAGCAGAGGGGAGGCGTGGTCTGTACGCCTGTAAGCCTTTGCTGCCCCCTGCTGGTTTCAACTACATTGCCCTGGCATGACAAATCAGAAACAGGAGCCAGCTGTTCTGCCTTGGGCTGCACTTCATTCTCCCGGCCCCTGCCCCCACCAAGACCTCAGAGATTGCCCCCAGGGCCAGTTGAGGCTGCAGTCGGCTTGCCTGTGACCTTATTGGCACAGTCCAGCAGGGCAGTGTGAATGTCTTTGGCACAGGTAATCTGGGCTTTGATGACAGCCAGGTACTGAGGATAGGGCAAGCTGTCCGGTTGCACTGCATCTGGCTTGGTGGCTGTGGGTACCAGCGTCGGAGAGTGTTTGGCGCTGTCACAGCTCTGTGAAAGGCATTCGTGGGCCAGGCGCTGTGGGAAGGCAGGAAAGAGAACAACAGCATTGCTTCCAGGGACCTGCAACCACCCCCATCACTCAATCTGGGGCTAAGCTGACCGGCTCTGGGTCTCCAAGGTCAGTGTCTGGTCTTGCCAGCCTCTTGCTGGATCACCTAGGACATGGGGCTGCTTCTCACTGGCACCAAGCTATTAAGTGTTTTTGCTGTGGCTTGAGTCACAGACTTGCTATGCAGACAAGGCTGGCCTCAAACTTTTTTTTCGAGACAGGGTTTCTCTGTGGCTTTGGAGCCTGTCCTGGCACTAGCTCTTGTAGACCAGGCTGGTCTTGAATTCACAGAGATCCTCCTGCCTCTGCCTCCCGAGTGTTGGGATTAAAGGCGTGCACCACCACTGCCCGGCATGGCTTCAAACTTTTAAACCCGACAACTTTATCCTCCTGAGAGCTAGGATTATGAGTGTACACAATGGGCTGTTGACAGGTGGCCCTTGCTGCCAAGCCTGATGAACTGGGTTCTATTTGCCCAGGATTCACATAGCGGAAGGAAAAAAAAAAATCAACTACCGCAGGACGTCTTCTGAATTCTGAATGTGCACAAGCACACCTTGCCCACAACAAAATCTAATAATTTTAAAAAATTAAAAGTTTTGGGCTGGAGAGGTGGCTCAGAGGTTAAGAGCACTGGCTGCTCTTCCAGAGGTCCTGAGTTCAATTCCCAGCAACCACATGGTGACTCACGACCATCTGTAATGAGATCCGGTGCCCTCCTGCCCTGCAGACATGTATGTATGCAGGCAGAACACTGTACATATAATACATAATTAAATCTTAAAAAGTGTAACGTCATGCCTAATTCCTTAAATGGGTTGAATAGGCGCCTCTCTTATCTGGTGAGAATGGAACAGGTGCGTGAAATGGTACTGGTGCTACACTGTTTTAAGTCCTAACTGATGAACATTAGCTGCTGTTGTTGCGCCTGTCCTAAACCCGGGGCTTGAGCGCCACTCCCTGGTGGTTGTCCTCTCCCTTAGGGGCAGCACTCTATCCTGGTCCAGTTCCCCCCCACTGCTCAGGTCCCTCCTCTGCACACTGATGGGGCCTGCACCTCTGCTCCCAGCCTCCCACCCTCTCCCCAAAATGCTGCTCCTTGTGAGGCCTTGTTAGAGCGTACTCCCTTGGTAGGAGTAGTCCTCCTAATCCAGCTAAAGTAATTCCGATTAGCTGTTCTGTGTGGCAGACTGCAGTGTCCTTCTCCTAGCTAGATAGTGCTGCTGAGGCCAGCAAAAACCCTGATAAGAGCCGGACATAGGGTACATGCCTATACTCCCAGCCACGGGGAGGTGGATCAGGCCAGCTTGTTTCTTTCTGTTTCTCCCCTCTCCTCCTCACACACACACACACAAAGCTGGGTGGCAAGGGCTGGATTTTGCAGTGGTGTATCTGGGTCATGGTACCCATCCCACCATGTGGCTAATGAGCTCACATCACCACGCTGTACTTTGAACCTGGCTTCAGTTCTTGTGCCCTCTTTAGGGGGTGAACAGCTCCAGAAATCATCTAACATGCTTCCTAATTTCAACTATAGCTCTAGCTCTCACATGGAAACCCCTTCCCCATAGTCCAGCAGTTGGCTGGCCTGGCCAAGCCTTTAAGCTTCTATTTCTTATTTCTACCTGCCTCTCCTTCCTCCTCACAGCGCAAACATGACTGTCTCCTTGGGGATCCCACCTCCAGTTTTAGCTGTTCTTTTTTGTTTGTTTTGTTTTTGTTTTTTATGAGACGGGGATTCTTTGTGTAGCTTTGGAACCTGTCCTGGAACTCACTCTGTAGACCAGGCTGGCCTCAGACTCAGAGATCCATCTGCCTCTGCTTCTTGAGTGCTGGGATTAAAGGCGTGCACTACCTCTGCACGGCTTGCACTTGGATTTTATCCAGAGTCTAATGAGACCTAGCCTATACACCTCAGATGAGTCTCCTGACATTTCAAAGGGTACTGACTGGTAAATGTGGTACTGGGGATTCAATCTACAGCTTAACTTGTGTTAGGTAAACCCTACATCACCAATCTTCTTGCTTTTATTTTTTTTTGAAATAGGTTTTGCTCTAGCACAGGCTAGCCTAGAACTCATGGTAGATCTCCTGCATCAGTCTCTTAACTGTTAAGATTACAGACACAAGCCACCATGCCCAGTTCTTTTTCCCTTTAAAGCAAGATCTCACCTACTCACCCAGACAGGTCTTGAATTTTGGCCCTCCTGCTTCAGCCTCTTAAGCAGCTGGGAAAGGACTACACTAGCAGGCTTGGTCCCTTAGGGGAATGTGTGTGTGTGTGCATGTGGGTGAGGCAGCATGGACAAAGGTCAACCTCATATGTTGTTCCTCAGGACCTGCCCTCCTCCCCCTTTTTGGGCAGGATCTTTCACTGCACCCTGGAGCCAGTCAATCAGACTGGGTTGCTGGCTACTGAGCCTCAAAGATCAAATTATTTCCACCTCCCCAGCACTGGGATTATAGGCATGCACTGCCACGCCCAGCTTTTTAAGTGGGTGTTAGGAAGCAAACAGGTCCTTACTGCTAGCATAGCAAACACTACCTCCCCATATTGCCGTGGACCTGGCCTATGCTCCGCACCTGCTTCTCTGCCTGCCCACTCAAGAGTCCTGGGTTTGCCATAAACCAATCAGCCATGCTCGCATCACAGGTCCCAATGCCCTTCCTCCCAGCCAGACTGTCAGGTGGAGTTCCCCGGTCCACCAGCAGCCTCTGTGTCACTCTCCCTGCTCCAGGCTTCCACATGCTCCCCAACTTCCTCTTCCTACACAGCTTCACCACTCTGGTCCAGATTCCTGTCATCACACCCTTGGTCACACTGACCTGTCCCTCTATGCTCTTATATTTGTCACTCCACTGAACTAGAAGGCCTGTGAGTGTAAGAATCAGGACAGACATCACCCCCTGCAACAGCTGAAGTACATGTGTGTCTCAGAGGAAGAGACGATGAATGACCTACTGTGGTACTACATGGAGGCAGGAGAGTCACTGCCTCCAAAGTTTGAGGCCTGCCTGTTGTACAGACTAGTGTCAGGAGAGCCTGTATTACTGAGTGGTTTTATCTCAAAACAGCTCAAAATCAAGGTTGTTGCTGGGCAGTGGTGGAACACGCCTTTAATCCCAGCACTAGGGAGGGATCTGAGTTCAAGGCCATCCTGGTCTATAGAGCGGAGTTCCAGGACAGCCAGGGCTACTCAGAGAAACCCTGACTTGCAAAACCAACTAAACAAACAAACAAACAAAAATGTTCTTGTTAATCAGAGCTTGGTCACAAAGCATCTAGAAAGTTCCTTACCAAGCAGAGTTCCAGCTGATCACAGAGAGCGTAGAACTCTTCCAGACACTTGTCAAATCGCTGTATGGGTCCATCACTGCTCTTCCTACAGCCAGGGAGAAAAGGTTGTTTGAGGAATGATTTCCAGTCTCTGGGACACCAGCATCAGTGTACAACTAGAGACCACAGACTGGGGGCGGGGGTGGGGAGCTGGGCAAGCAAGGCTTTAAAAGGTGGGGGTGGGGCAGTGGGGGAGGAGTTTCTAAGGTTGAGGTGTGGGGGGGAGAGGCTTTACTCACTGTCCATTGTCAATGTTAGTGTTCTGAATCAGGTTCTGGGCTGCAACCTTCATCAAAGTCTAGTTTTCAAAGGATAATGAGAGAAAAGTAAGATGTAGGAGGTGATGTCGCCCGAGGAGGAGCTGCACTCTAGAGATCCTCAGTCCTTCTTTTCAGCTGCCGCCTCCATCCTGATAATACAGACTAAAGCTCATTGCCATCCCCATAGAAATCTCTGCCGAACTTTTCTTAGAGACCTGCTCCATTTGGGAATTCTCACCAGTAACTTCCTACATACTCTTTACCAGTCAGCACTGCTAGAAACGACGCGTATGCCGGTCTTCTGCACAGGACTTAACGATCAGAGCTGTTTCTCCTTCAAAAGTCACTCACCCCTCCAACCCCACCCTGCCGCCTTTGGTTTTTCAAGACAGGGTTTCTCTGTGCAGCCCTGGCTATCTTGGAACTAAGTCTGTAGACCAGGCTGGCCTTGAACTCACAGAGACCCGCCTGCCTCTGCCCCCTGAGTGCTGGGATTAAAGGCGTGAGCCACCAAACCCGGCTAAAATTCTTTTCTCTCGTTCATTCTCATTTTCTCTCTCTCCACAGGGTCTCGCTATGTAGCCCTGGCTGGCCTGGAACTCGCTCTGTAAACCAGGCTGGCCTCGAACTCAGAGATCCGCCTGTCTCGGCCTCCCGAGAGCTGGAATTAAAACGTGCACCACTACGACCGGCTGGACAGAGCCTCGCTTTAGTTGCACACAGACACACAGACACATAGACAGCAAGTCTAACTTCGCTTCCTTGTCTGTCTCTCCTGCAACACCTCGCGCATCTCCTCGGCCGCCCGCCAAACCCCGCTCGTTCCCCGCAGTGCAGTTCATCACCTGGAGACTCTCCTTCAGCTGCGGGATGAGCATCTTGTAGCGCTGCACAGGATCGAAGTCCTGCTGCTGCTGCTGCAGGAGCCCGCTCTGGCCGGGTCCCACCAGTTGTGTCGGTTGCGGCTGTTGCTGGGGACCCGGGCCACCGGCAGAACCCGGACCTGACACACCCGCTGCAGAGGAAACCGCCGAAGCCTGCTGCTGGGGCGCAGCCATTTTCCTCAGGTAGAACGCCGGACGTACGTCACACGTGCGTCTGCTCCGGTCTGTCTTCCGCCTCTTCAGTGTGCGGGCTTAGTTTGCTAGTTAGCTCCGCCTCCCAGACAGGTTAGCCAATGAGAGGAGAGAATGTGTGTTTCCCCTCTGTCGTCTCAAAACGGAGGCCAAGACTGGGATATCTTTCCACCAATCACAAGAGCGGTTCTCGCCTAGCTCCGCCTCTTCTCCCCAGCTTGCCAATCAGTGCGATAGACTGACCGCACTGTTTCCCCGCAGGCCTTGCGGCCTGAGGCTACCTGTCCGCTCGTCAGCGTTTCGGTGGCTGTTGGAGCGGCAGCTGCGAGTCTGTTGCCGGCGCTGCCCGCGCTTTTCTTGAGGCTCACGAGGCTCGCCCGAGCCCTTCTCGCCGGCCCACCTCATCCCGCCTTTGCCCGCGGAGCCCGGCGCCCACCGGGGTCTGGCCTCAGATCCGGCGTCTCGAAGTCGGCACGCCCCTCCGCGTCGGCCCACGGCCAGCGAGGACGCAGTCCGCGTCGCCGTCGCCTGGTCGCGATGGCGCCCACCATCCAGACTCAGGCCCAGCGGGAAGATGGCCACAGGTAGGTCTCCTGCCACCTGAAGTTTGCTTTTGTGCTGTGAGCTGCTAGCCGGGGACTAGACCGAGGGGTGCAGTCGCTGGTTCCCTCAGGTCGGCTCGCGATGCCGTGCAGTGCTCACCCATGACGGAAGGGCGGCCCCTAATAGGCCTGTGTGGTCACTCCCTGGTTCTCTGCCGTCCAGTTCCGGAATTCCACCTTGGGGAGTCTCAGGAAGGGACCTAGTCCTCAGTGCATTTCAGTGAAGCATGTGGGGCTCCGTCCTAAGGGGATCGAGCATCTGCCTTCTTTCGCGAAAGCATCACTCCTTCAGAAATTCGGGGAAGCTTCTTTGCACACGCCTGTCAAGCTCTTGACATCATTCTCTTTCTCAATCCCCCAGGCCCAATTCCCACCGGACCTTGCCTGAGAGGTGAGCCCCACTAAGTTTTCCTGGAGGGGTGGGACATGGACGCTGGCAGCATTGGCAGAGTGATTGGGGCCTTTTTTTGTGCTTTTGAATGTCTCATGAAGTGGCCTAGAATGACCTCAAACTTGCTATCGTGGCCATACCCACTTTTTTTTTTTAATCCTGTGTGCACACACATAAGATCAATTTTTTCCACACTATAGGTCTGAGAGATTAAATTCAGGCGTGACAGCAGATGCCGTTACCTGCTGACAGTCTTATCATGAGACTGTTTATTGTTGTTTAAAAATTATTATTCCTAGTTTTTTCCTTGAGACAGGGTTTCTTTGTGTAACTGGAACTCACTCTGTAGACCAGGCTGGCTTCAAATGCAGAGATCCGCCTGCCTCTGCTTCCTGAGTGCTGGGGTTAAAGACCAGCAGCAGCCCAGCAATTCTTTTGAGACAGGCTTACTCTATAGTCCTGACTAGCCTGTAACTTGCTATGTAAACCATCACTAGCCTAAACTCTCAGTCGTCTGCCTGCCTCCTGAGTGCAGGAATTAAAAGCCTGTGCCACCAACTTCAGCTGTTTCTATTATTGCATGTTTTGTGCAACTGCCTACAGAGGCCCAGGTGTCAGATCCGCCTGGATCTGGAGTTACAGGTGGTTGTCAGCAGCCTGGTATGGTACTTGTCTACAGGGACAAGTACTCCTTCTTAACTGCTGAGTCACCTCTGCAAGCTTGTGAGGCCTAATTTTGAGGCAGCCACTGTTTCCCTAGGTCTGGAGTAGTCTGTCGAGTCAAATACTGCAATAGCCTTCCAGACATCCCATTTGACCCCAAGTTCATCACCTACCCCTTCGACCAGAACAGGTAAGACTGAGCTCAAGGATGGAAAAACTACCAAGAAACAGTTCACTAAAGGTAAGGAGTACTTACTGCATCTTCCTCCCTTGTGCCAGCACATAGGAGGTGCTCCTTAAATACTAATAGACAAAGCAGCATGTAATACCCCTCTGAGAAGCTGCCAATGCTGGAAACATTGTATTGAGTTCCTCTCCATAGAGGCTTAGCTTCTAAGAAGGGAGGATGTGGTGGGTGAGGGTGGATCAGGAAATTTTAATAGGCATGTTTTCCCACCCAGGTTTGTTCAGTACAAAGCAACTTCCTTGGAGAAACAGCACAAACATGACCTTCTGACCGAGCCTGACCTGGGGGTCACCATTGATCTCATCAACCCCGACACCTATCGCATTGATCCCAATGGTGTGTGAGGAAACAGGGAGGGTCTGCTTTAGGCCAGCAAAGGCAGGCCTGGGCATCCCTCACAGTCCTGCCCCTCACTCCCTAGTTCTTCTGGATCCAGCTGATGAGAAGCTTTTGGAAGAGGAGATTCAGGCTCCCACCAGCTCTAAGAGGTAAGGGGGTACCATATGGTTGGTTACTGGGTTGGTTTTGCCAAGCATGGGACCCTGAGGTGCCTTGGTCTACTCCAGATCCCAGCAGCATGCCAAGGTGGTGCCATGGATGCGGAAGACAGAGTATATCTCCACTGAGTTCAACAGATATGGCATCTCCAATGAGAAGCCTGAGGTCAAGTAAGTAACAAACAGGTGGTAGGGGAAGCAGGCAAGACTTTAGAGATGTCCAGAGGCCCCTGACAATTTTCTCTTTACTTCTAGGATTGGGGTTTCTGTGAAGCAGCAGTTCACAGAGGAAGAAATATACAAAGACAGGGACAGCCAGATTACAGCTATTGAGAAGACTTTTGAAGATGCCCAGAAATCGGTAATTGGAGGAATGGGATAAAAGCAAGAGTGTGGCTCAGGTTCTTCCTTTTTCTCACCCTTTTTGTTCTACCAGATCTCCCAGCATTACAGTAAGCCCCGAGTGACACCAGTGGAGGTCATGCCCGTCTTCCCAGACTTCAAGGTCAGGCTTGGGGTGGGAAGGAAGCAGGGTCAACTTCCTGTGCCTAACCAGTCCATACTAACTTTAGTGTCTTCTATTTCCCAGATGTGGATCAACCCATGTGCTCAGGTCATTTTTGATTCAGACCCAGCCCCTAAGGACACAAGTGGTGCAGCTGCACTAGAGATGATGTCTCAGGCCATGATCAGGTCAGTGGTCTTGCTTTATACCTTGGCCTGCTGCTTGTTGCCTCTCCCCTATTTGGGTGTTTTTGAAATAGGGTATGATCCTGTTGCTCAGGCTGACCTCCAACTCCTGGCATTCCTCTAGCCTCAACCTCTGGAAAGGTGAATTTACAGGCATGTCTCACCACACCCAGCTTTGTTACTTCTTTGCTTTTGACCTTTACTTTCTTCTCACAACCAGGGGCATGATGGATGAGGAAGGGAACCAGTTTGTGGCTTATTTTCTGCCTGTGGAGGAGACACTAAAGAAACGAAAACGGGACCAGGAGGAAGAGATGGACTATGCACCAGATGATGTGTAAGGGTTAGGTTTTAGAATTCTGAAATGTGTCCCATTTACTCCTCAGAACAAATGGGGCTGACCCTGTACCTCCTCCACAGGTATGACTATAAGATTGCTCGGGAATACAACTGGAATGTGAAGAACAAGGCCAGTAAGGGCTATGAGGAAAACTACTTCTTCATCTTCCGGGAGGGTGACGGGGTCTACTACAATGAACTGGAAACCAGGTACTCAGCACTAGTTTGGCCCTGTACTTTCTTTTTTAGTTTTTCAAGACAGGGTTTCTCTCTGTAGCTCTGGCTGACCTAGAACTAGCTCTATAGACCAGGCTGGTCTCAAACTCGGAGATCCACCTGCCTCTGCCTCCTGAGTGCTTGGATTAAGGTGTGCACTATTGCTCTGCTAGCCCTGTGGTTTTTGAGGCCACACAAGAACTACTCTGAGGTCATATGTACCTAAGGATTTGCTGTATGTTTGTATGAGCAGCAGGAGCATGCTTATTAATGTGGGCTTGACCTAGCTTTGGTTCTAATACCATAAACCAGAAAGAAAATCTTCTTATAATGCAGGATATAAACATGGTCATTTTTCTCACACATGGTAGGCAAGCCCCATGATAGTCATTCCTAGTCTCAACAGTTTTTGTGTGTGATGTGTTTATGTTCATTGAGGCCAGAGGGCTGCTATCAGTTGTTTTCCTGTTGCTCTTATTTTGTGTGCATGCATATAGAAATCAGGATAACTTGGGGGAAGAGTTTTCTCCTTCCACCATGGCACTTTACCAACCCTTTAGCAGGTTTTAAATGAAATTATTAGATACAACTGCAAGAGTGTCACTTCAGAATTGAGGGCTGAAAGCTAACTTGTCCTATTGGCTGTGGTTTGAGTTTCTGTTCAGTACAGAGATGACAGGCTCTGATCCTGCAGTCTAGCTGAAGATGTGAAAACAGACAGGGTAGCTGGGCGGTGGTGGTATACGCCTTTAATCTCAGCACTCAGGAGGCAGAGACAGGCAGATCTCTCTCAGAGTTTGAGGCCAGCCTGGTCTACATAAGGAGTTCCAGGACAGCAAGACTGTTTCACAGAAAAACCCTGTCTCATGGGGATGGGAAACGGACGGACACACCAAAACAGGCAGAGTGACAACTCTTATTTAAAAGCCAGAAACCCAAAATTTGCCATTCCCTTGTTTTTAAGAGTTGGGTAAGGGGCCTTGGGAAATTGCTCAGCAGTGAATACTGGCTGCTCTTCCAGAAGACCCTGGTTCTTATCCCAGTTTTCACACAGCATCTAACTGCTTGTTAACTCTAGTTGCCAGGAGAATCTGATGCCCTCTTCTGGCTTGAGGGCACTGCATACACGATACACACACATACATGCATGCAAACAAAAACACCATTCACTTAAAAAAATATATATCTTAAAGCAAAAAAAAAAAAAAAAAACCCTTAAAGTTGGGCAAATCAAATCAGAGACATTAACTGCCCATAATTCCCATGTCCATGTATATATCTGTATTCTGATATGCTCTGGGCCATACATTGATAGGGAACCAGGTATCAAGTGAGACTGGTCCCAAAGATTTATTTGTTATGTAAATTGTTCTGCCTGCAGGCCAGAAGAGGGCACCAGATCTCATTACAGATGGTTGGAGCCACCATGTGGTTGCTGGGAATTGAACTCAGTCAGGTCCTCTGGAAGAACAGCCAGTGCTCTTAACTTAGCCTTCTCTTCAGCCCCCTAGTGTAGTTTTTAACTGAACCTTCTACCTTTTACACTTGTCCACTGCAGGGTCCGTCTTAGTAAGCGTCGGGCCAAGGCTGGGGTTCAGTCAGGTACCAATGCTCTGCTTGTGGTCAAACACCGTGACATGAACGAGAAGGAATTAGAAGCCCAGGTAACAAGCTCTATTGGCCCAGGACAGCCACAGGGAGGCTAGTGGTGGGTGAGGACAGGGTCAGAACACCTTCCATCTTCCCAATTCACTGGTTCCAGGAGGCACGAAAGGCTCAGTTGGAAAACCACGAACCAGAGGAAGAGGAGGAAGAGGAGATGGAGGCTGAAGAGAAAGAAGCTGGGGGCTCAGGTAAAGGATGGGGTCACATCCTGGGAGCCCTGGGAGGGCAGGCAATGGGATCTCACCTGTTCCCGCTTCCTTGCAGATGAGGAGCACGAGAAGGGCAGCAGCAGTGAAAAGGAAGGCAGTGAGGATGAGCGCTCTGGCAGCGAGAGTGACCGGGAAGAGGGTGACAGGGATGAGGCAAGTGACAAGAGTGGCAGCGGTGAGGATGAGAGCAGTGAGGATGAAGCTCGTGCTGCTCGGGACAAAGAAGAGATTTTCGGTAGTGATGCTGATTCAGAAGATGATGCCGACTCTGATGAGGACAGAGGGCAGGCCCGTAGGGGCAGTGACAATGATTCGGACAGTGGCAGTGATGGGGGTGGCCAGCGGAGCCGCAGCCAGAGTAGGAGCCGCAGCCGGAGTGCCAGCCCTTTCCCCAGTGGCAGTGAGCACTCAGCTCAGGAGGATGGCAGTGAAGCTGCAGCTTCTGATTCCAGTGAGGCTGACAGTGACAGTGACTGAGCCTCAAGGCCTTCAGGGGAGGCCAGCACAGACACCATTAGGGCAGGGAAGCACTTTTCTAGCTGTCTGTTTTGTGAGCCCTTTGTTCATCCCCACCCCTCAGTCTTTGCTGTTAATAAAGCTAACTTACTTCTCTTGACTTCACCTCCCAGAGCTTGTGTTCCCCTTCACCCAGCCCATCCCTATTCCCAGGTGTTCACGGATCTCCACTTGAGTGACGCACAAAATCAAGGCCCCATGGATTTCCCAGGAAATGCATTGTAACAAAAATCAGAATCTTTTAGATTTTGTTGTTTTTTTGTTTTTTTTTTCCAAAATAAGCCCAGACCATTAACAATTGAAACTCCAACAAATAAGTCTTCTCCAACAGCGAGAAAATGTACAGTTACTCAAAGCTGATTCTGCCAGTGGGGCTGGGGACAGAAGTGGGTAGGATAGGGTGAAACCATGGAGAGGGCTCAGGAGTCGGAGGGTCAGGGTCCTGCCTGTCAGAGTGGGGCCGCCAGCGTCCTGCACTCTGCTGTCAGGTGGGGGGCAAGCTCTCACCTCCCTCTGGGGGAGGGTATCCCTCACCACCTTCCAATGCCAAGCAGGGTCAGTCACCCTGATGGGAAGTGAACAAGACTAGACTAGACCAGCTTGTGGAGGTGAGGGTCCCATGAGAGGGAAACCTGCTTATTTCAAACAGGTAGCCTTTCACCCCACTTCCCATGGTTAGTGGGAGGGGCCGGAGAAGCCTGGGAGTTAGAGGGGAATGAGCAAAAGGCACAGAAACCTGGAGGGCCGGGGTGGGGACTTGCATAGGTTGATGAGTGTGCAAGAGGTACATAAATACACCTGACACCCCGCCCAGCCCGGCACTGGGCAAGGTGGTGGGGACCACAGGCAGGTCCCCATTGCCACTCCACCCCCTGGCTTCTTCCTCCCTGGGCTCAGAGCAGGGGAGGTCCACAGACCAGGAGGCAGGGGCGAGGTCTGGGGGATGGGCTGATAGTGCAGGGAAGGCTGTGGTTTTCAATTTTTTTTTTTTTGGTTTTTTGTTTTTTTCCCAACATTTTGTATCTTTAATAACATACACAATGGTTACCAGCCATATTCATAACAAAAGTTATTCATAAAATGTATCTAAAAATAACATTTTTTTTCCTTTTCATGTGAAAAGCTTGAGAATGTCCCAATGAGGGTGTAGGTTGAGGGGGGAAGAGGAGTTTGGAATAGGGGACCCTGGCTTCCCCACAGCCTGAACCCCCAAAATTCCCTCCCTCCACCTGGGCCCCAGCACCAGCCCTCATCAGTAATGGGGGGCAGAGGGTTTGTGTGACTCAGGCTGGGCCGCACCTCTGGGTTATGATATAGTGTTCCACTTACATGAGGTCATGACATAATGGGGGTAGGGGAAGGTTGACAGGGGATAGGCAAGAAAACAAAAACCCAACAATCCCCTTTCCCTGGTTCCTACCCACAAATCTTTTGCTAACAGACCTGGGGAGCAGAGAAGGGTTATGTTGGTGGGGGAAGGGGACATTAAGGCAACAGACTTCCTGACCTCACTGCGGGCCCGGGGCTGCCCACCTTCAACCTCTGCATCTAGGAGCCAGGGCTGGGATGGGGAAGGGCAAGGGGGTCTGGAGGAAGGGGCTCTGCCCTCTCCTCTCATAAAGTTCAGGTTCCCCCTGCCACTGTCCTGGCTCAGAGAGAGGCCTGGGGATTCTAAAAATGACAGGGAATGATCAGAGAAAAACCGTTAAGAACTATATAAATATGTATCTTAAATAGGCCTAAGAAATTAATTGCAGAGAACCTCTGATAAACAGGGCAAGGAAGAGGGGGGAGGAAGATGGTGACTGTCCTGGGGAATGGTAGGAATAATGAAGGGTAGAAACCAGGGGAGAGGGGCTCTTCTCCAGTGACATACTGGTGAGCAGGCTGTCCACACACTGCTTCCCCCACTGTCGTGTTTCTGAAGGGCAGGCTGCACAAGGTGGTGATCAATATCTCTAAGGAAGTCTGCTCTCTTGGGGAAGGACAGGTGTCAGCAGTCTAGGAGGAGGCAGGGGTGGGATAGGGCTGATGGGAGATTGGGGAAGGAAGGGGTAGGCAGTCTGACCAGTCCTTGCCCCTTGCCCGGCTGCCTTCTCTGATCCCCTCAGTCAAGATCCCTCAATGGGCCTGGGAGTGAGCAAGGCATGTGCCAATGTTAAACAAAAGTTAAGAGGATGAGTAGAAAAATATCAGAATGTATAGCTGCGCCAGCCCACCCTCTCGCTGCCGAGAAGAAGCCTGTTGGGGGATGGCCCCCGCCCGCCGCCCAGGGAGCCTATGGGTGCGCTGGACTGTGGGTCCCGTCAGATGGTGGAGGTTTTGTCTGTCCCATCTGTGGTAAGAAAGGGAGGAAGGGAGGAAGATCAGGAGCTGGTGGGAGGCCTGAGGAAAGGCACTCACATAGCCTGTCATCCCAGGCAGGCCCTCCCTGGAGTCTGGCCTCCCCTTGGGACCCTCAGGATGGATCCAAGTTGCTGGGTTCAGAGCTGGAGATGCTGGGTAGGTGGGAGCTAGGTCAGGGGAAGAGGAAATGCTCACCACCCAAGGCGTGTTCTGTCATGCTCAGACACAGAGACTCCAGGGTGGGATTGATCTCCAGGTCAGGCCCAGGTACCGGGCAGTCTGGATGGGAGAGAAAAGAATGGTGGTGGTGAGGAGAGGACCAATTAGAATGGAAAGAAGGAAGGAATGGGAGACAGAGATTGCTGGCATGAGGCTGCGGCCAAGAGATAAAGAGTTCAAAAAGCATGCATACAAAAGGGGTAGAAGACATGGCTGGGAAGAGACAAACCTATGTGACCTATGGTTGTCACAAAGAAGGCAGAGAGACAGCCAAGGTAGGAGTTTGGCAATGCAGAAAAAGCCAGATTTTTTCAGACAGAGGAAGTGATGTGAAGTTGAAGGAGCATCCCTGGAGGCCACACATAGGCTCTGACTATTATGGACACAGATTCCAAGAAACACTGGGCAGTTTCTTGCTGACTAATGGCCCACCCTCTATGCTTGGTGTAAAAGCTAAGCTAAAGCCCTTCTTGTGCCCCCTTGGACTTGTTCCTCCAGACAGGATGTAAGCCAGGCAGGATGAACAGGAGTCCTGAAGAGGGCAGCAGCCACGAAGCCTATCCTCAAAACACTTCTAAAAAGGACCTTGTATTTAGCACCTGCAAGAGAGCTTGGGAACCACACCAAGTGCCTCATCTCAGAACTCCTGAGTTTTTGAGCTTTACTCCTATGGTCTGACCCCTATCTCAAGTCTCAGCTTTCACCCCCAGCCATCTATAAACCCTGAGATTAGGTCCTAAGGAGACAACATCTCTCTTAAAAACAAGCTTTGAACTTGAACACTCTTTGTAGCTGATTGGTAACTGGTGAGGTGAGAACAAATCTGAGTACCCTTCCCACGAGTATCAAAGAGGGCTCCATCCAACAAGTGTCGGAAGGCTGCTTGACAGATCAATACACTGCTTGGAAAAAATTCCCACTTTTTGCACCCATGGCACACCCATTCACCTAACACCGTTTATACAATATATGCTCACAGTGCAGCAAGCCCTGCACTTGGACAAACACAGTCTCTCTGGTACCACATATGGAGGCCTACAGTGTCTCATCAATTCAGAAACTCTACTGGCTACAAACTTTCTGACTGTAGAACTTAGGTCACCTGCAAATCTAAAACCTGTCCAGAGCCGCCCACTGAAGCCAGCTTCCTGTCACAGATGTCATGCCTAGCCCAAGCACACAGAAGACTAGCCAGGAGCCACTATCCCTTGTCCAGTCAAGCAGGGACCCAGAGCTAGCATACCTTTGATCTGCCATCTGCCACCTGCCATTCACCCCTTCTGACCTCCAGGCTGGCGTAAGCAGAGGAGAAAGAGTCCACCTTCACCACCCTTTACCATAGTACCTCATTTAAGAGTAGAGTCATTGGTTCCAGAGGTCACCGACCTCTGATAGAACATAGGTGGGCTGACAGATTACAATCTCTACGAAACCCTCACTGACCTCTCAGACTCAACCCCTTCTGGTACTAAGTGAAATCCTAAAAGAGACGGTGACAAATCAATACCAACACTGAGACCATGGCATAGAAGAAAAGACATGTCAACGAGGGGAGAGAAGGTACTCAGTGAAGGGGAGAGAGCCCCGATAGACTTAACAGATACAGAAGGAAAAACGCCTCCATAAAGACAGGGAGATGGTGCATAGCCTGGAGAGACCTGCTACAAATTCAGATGGGAGAGTGGATGTGAGACCCAGGTGAGGAGAAAAAAGTCACCTGAGGAGGCAGGCCAGTCTGAATGCCACAGGCAGGGCACCTCACCTGGAGGGAACATGAGAATAGCCTGGGGTGACGAGTGGACTGGGAGCGAGTGAGTGCGCTGCACAGAGCTGCGGCTCTGGCTGGGCATGCTGTTACTGCCTCCAGGGTTGGCAAACCACAGGTTCTGCATAGAACATGGGGAGAAAGTCTCAGGGTGAGTAGGGGAGACCAAGGCCCAAGGGCCGAGGCACAGACACACATCCCAGATACTGCCACCCTAACCCCAGAGGCACTTGGACTTCCATACTAGCTGGCTCACCTGTCGGCCCTGACCCCCAAGACTGGGGCTGGTAAGGGCATGTCGAGGAGAGACACCCCCAATGCCTGAAGGGCTCAAGAGGCCCATCCTGCCAGGTGGGAGGGCCCGAGGAGGCATTGGGAACTGCCGCTGGGTCCGCCGGGCCACACCCATCCCCACAGAGCCAGCTATGGGGAGTGAGTTGGAGCCAAATGCCCAGCTGTCAGAGAGCAGAGAGCAAGAAGTTACCTTAGGCAATGGGTACTTATTTCTTCAATTCCAGTGGGTAGGACAAAAACCCCAATCTGCTCTGAGCAAGGATTCCCTGATCATGTCCTTACACCCTACATTTCTGTCTCTTCCTGACCCAAGGTGGATATGGGGAACATAGAGGTTTCCTTGCTCCAAATGTTCTCCAAATGTCACTTCTCAAGGGAAAAGTGTTGTCTGGTGTGAGAAGGGACCCCCAGAGTCTTCTGCATATAGGTAAGGAGACAAAGGTTCAGGAGTAGGGTCTACTCCACAGACATGTGTTGGGTTTTGGCCACCCCAGCATCCTGCTCTTTCTCTTCTGTGGTGCTGGGATAGAGCCAGGGCCTTATGCACAGTAGGCAAGCTCTCTGTACACAATGCCCCAGCCCTTGCATACTTGTACTCTAACTGCTGGATCAGACTCTAGCTGCTTTTATTTGCTGTTTCCCACAAGTCAGAGCACACTCCCTGTAGCTCTTTCTCTCTGGGAGACAGAGCTGATAAAGTATACACTAGGTCCACAAGAAGGCTCAGCAGGTTAAGGTGCTTGCCACCAAGACCAATGGACCTGAATCTGACCCCTGGAACCCAGAGAAATGACTCCTAAAAGCTGTCCTGTGATCCTCACCATGGCATGTGTGCCCCCCCCCCCGCAAACATAAATAAGAGCTGAAAGAGCACTGTGCTGTATGTGACCTTGTACCTACTTCTGTGCTCCATAGCATGTAAGCTGATCATGGGGCATAAAGCTGCCCATTTCCCTGGGAATCTAATAAGAGTCAGAACTCCACTTGTTCTCCAGATTTGAAAGGAAAGCTCCCTCTTTGTCCCTTCAAAGCCCCATTGTGGCTGCCTATGGACATGATGATATGTGTTCCTAATGAAGCTTCTCTGGACTAAAGACCAGCTCTCCCTCTTCAGAGCCCCGTCTCCTAAGAATTTTTTCTCAAGGATGATCAGTCTCTTTCCAAGAATCCCACCTCCCCATCCTCCCAGTCATAGATCTACTTGCCTTTGCCTCTCGAGTGCTGGGATTAAAGTCCTGTGCTACCACACCCATCCTTTTTCTCTCCCTCCCACCCTTTTTAAAATTTTTTAATTAATTTTTGAGACAGGGTTTCTCTATGCAGTCTTGGTATCCTTGAATTCAGAGATAAAACTGCCTCTGCCTGCCAAGTTCTGAGACTAAAGGTGTGCACCCTCACATCTGGCCTTCATTTTTCTCTTTTAAGTTGTACATCACCTTGATTTTCTAGAAACTCTGTACTGGGGGATTTGTGTAAGTATAGTAGGGGACCATTCCAAAACACAATCACCCTTTTAGGCATCCACATGCCACACTCCATGGGCCTAGGAAGGTGCCCACCTACCCCTTCTGCTGCCGGTAGTTCTGCATGTCCAATGCAGCTTTTCGCGGAAATGTCCGGAGGAGTTTCAGCACTTGCTGCTTCCAGGACAGCAGCCGCTTCTTCTGTGTCTCTGTGAAAGCCTAGAATTGGGGAGAAGGGGGATGCTGGAAAGAGGTCCATGCTTACAGGTTAGCTGAGGGAGACAGGGACACAGTGGTAACTGAGTGCAGTCATCTCTCCTTGTGAGCAAGGGGCAAGGAACCATGAGCCAGCAGACGTGTTTTGTGAGGTGACTTGGGAAAGAAACTTGGACAAGTACTGGCACCAAGAACAGGTGGGAGGTGGCCTCTTCCCAGAGTGTGTACAAAAGCTGAGAAACTTTTGAAGGCAACACTGGAGAGGATGGGCTGGAACCTGGGCCCTGGTGCACTATGGGCTCTGAGAGGGGTAGAGCAGTCTCTTTCCCTCTTGGGAGCCCTAGTGAAGGTCTTACCTCGTGAGTCAGGCACTTTTCAATGAGCTGGAGGTAACTGGTGATGTTCTCCTCATCCGGTCGGGACACCAGCAGCTGGGTGCATACTGAGGAACACGGGAAAGGGCAGAGCTTAGTCACAACATAACCTCTGCCCCACTGCAGCCTCCCCAGTACTGGCTGGTGGGTGCAGAAGGACAAGAAACTTGGGCTGGGTGAGTCCCAATCTTGGGCTTTGAAGGCAAGGGCTAGTACCATCAGCCTAGAGTTGCCTGAAGGCAGAAGTTTAGACCTGCTTAGTTTCAGCTACTCTGAAGGTTCACCTCTAAGGTCTTTAAGGTTCATTTAGTATTCTGCTTCAAGATTCTGTGCTAGGCACTGGCTGCTCTCACCTTTGCCCATCACCCGTGTAAACTGGCTGGGGATGTCTCCATCGGCAACAGGAGCTGGAGCTGGCTCACTGCTATCAGTGGGAGCTGGAGCTGGTGGAGAAGGATAGTTCTCTGCAGCTGGAGGGTCCTTGGCCTCATTGCCCTTGTCTGTTCCAGGATGGGTGAGGGGAGGCTCAGCACCTGGCAGTAGCGGCTCCCCCCGACCCCCATCCTTGGCAGTAGGGGTGGCCTGAAGGACACTGTAGGCCTTGATAGGGGTGATGATGATCTGCTGCAGCTCCTGCAGAGCGTTCCGCAGATTGCCACCTTCCAGCACATCCTGCAAGGGAGGATGTAGCTAGGTTAGGCACAGACCTCATGGTGGCACAAAAAAATGACCACACAAGCGTGGTCTCATGAGGCTCAGAGAAGCCCACATGGTATGTAAGGTTCCAACACAGAGGTCAGATGAGGGAAGTTCTGGCTCTTCAGCCAGGTAAACTCTTTCTTCCCTTCAAGAAGCAAGCAGAGAATCAGACTAAGACAGTGAAGGAGGAAAAACCAGATGAAGGCAGCAGGGAAAGGAGAGGAGGATAAATGGAAGCAGATGCAGGATTGAGTAGAGAAGAAAGTAAAATGAAAAGATCTCTTGTACATCTGCAACTCACCCACAAAATAAAAACCTATCGGGTCTAATGTTGAAAGATGGAGACATTCTTGAATCACAAACCAGGACAGGAAGGGAACAGAGAGAGAGAGGGCGGGAGGAAGCCTCTCAGGCAGCACTAAGTGAGCCCTCTGATGACAACTTGCTCAAGGTCTTTGGAATCCAGCTGCCCAAGGTTGGGGCCACCAGAAGTCAGATTGCAGGAATGAGGAAGCCGAGGCAGCTGCCAAAAAGTTTGATCCAAAAAGCCTTCCACCTGCCTGGAAGATGAGGATCCCAGGTCCTCACCTTCTCTAGGGACTTGAGGACGCTCTGTCTTTCACGAAGCTTCTGGATGCTCAGGGCTATCTTGTGCCGGGCACCTTTGGTGACATTCTGCGATGAGGACAGAAAGAGACAGGAAGCTGAATACTGGTGAGGTACATGGGGTGTCCCAACAAAGACCAGGGACAGAGGAGGCTTGACACCAATGGTGCTGGCCCAACACCTCCCCAGTAGTCCCTCGGATTCACCTGCGACTCTAGGTGCTGCTCTGTTAGGGTCATCATCTCTTCATAGCTCATCTGTGAGAACAAAGCAGCATACTTGTGCAAGCGGAGGCTCTTGAGCCATGAGGGCACATCTGCGGAAAAGGAGGGAGGGTAGGTCAAGAGATGAATAGATGAATACTGGTGGTGGTGGGGTTGTGGGGAAAAGATCAGGCCTAAGTCACCAGTAGCCTTAGAAACTGCAGTGAGTTGGGAGGGGTTGGGATCAGAAGCTACCTCTACCTGCCTAGTGAGGCCCTTTCAGACATTCTTCCCCAGCAGGACACCTGACCCACTGAGCTGCTAGGATGGCCTCAATGATTTAATCTCTTCTATCAATTATCTTGAGCTCTGGTTGCCTGTGAGGGGAGGGGCTATCTGTTGCCTTCAGACCTGTCCCCTCCCTGAGGTGGCAGCTACAGCAATTTTCTGTCCTTTCAGCCCGCCCCACGCCCTGGAGAAGGGTTCTGGCACTGTCCTCTGGATGCACCTTTCATCCCGCTGCCATCCTCCTGGAAAGTGTTCCGGCTGGAGCCCTGCTCCTCCGTCTGCTCACTGCCAGAGGAGGCCACACTGCTCTGTGGCGAGAGGGGTGCGTGGTCGGGCGTGGTGAAAGCAGCCCGGGCCCCAAGCTCCTCTGGACTCGGCCACTCACCAGGGGCCTGGGAGCTTGTAGGAATGAGTGACATGGAGCGCTTCAGCGGGCTAGGGTGGATTTGGCAGGGGAGACCTGGCCAGAAAAGGAAAAGCAAGATGTCAGGTTGGGGGATCTGAGCATAAAAAAGATCATGGCCAGCTCAATCTTGTAATCTAATAAGGGGAAAGGAAGGAGCCAAGGGGCCTAAAGGGCAACTGCTTATAGATATTGTTTAGCCTCTCACCAAACACCCAACTTCCCAGCTTTCTGCCAGATTCCTCTGAACTTGCCCCATTGCTTTGCTCATACTCTCATCTAAACCCCAGTAGCTGTGGTTGGAATTATTGGCATGCCTAACTGGATGCTTCCCTTCATTCTCACCACTTACAGCCCCCTTTCCTTTTTTTTTCCTCTTCTTTTTCTTCTTTTTGGTTTTGAGACAGGGTTTCTCTGCCCTGGCTGTCTTGGAACTCGCTCTGTAGACCAGACTGGCCTTGAACTCACAGAGATCCACCTGCCTCTGCTTCCCAAATGCTGGGATTAAAGGCATGTAGCCCCCTTTCCTTACAGCAGCCATGCTGATTTTTTTATGGGTGGGAGCTTTTTAGAGATGGTTCTTAATTTGTAGCCAGGCTGACCTCAAACTCAGTGATCTTCCTATGTGATGGAATTACAGGTATGTGCCACCACACTCAACTAGACAGTGACACTTCCAAATATGCAAATTTGGCCTGTTTAGATCCTGGTGGCTTCCTTCATACTGACAACAAAATTCAAACTCTTCCACATACCTGAAAACTCTGGCCCCCAGTCACCTCTGACCTCTCATCTCTACAGCCCAGACCTTGGCTCATGGCCTTTCTAGTCCTCACTTCTCTGGACCAACCACCCCAGTCCTCTTTTGAGACAGGGCCTCTCAAAGCATTCTTGTGGTTCTGTCTCTTAAGTACTAGCATTAGACATATGTGACCACCCTGGTTTCTGAGCACCAAACGTTTACTGCAAACACTCAAGTTTACACCAAAGGATTCTGATGTTTGCTCATTTTCTTTCTGTTCCCTTTTCTGTGATACTGAAGAACAAACCCAGGGCCTCCTGCAAACTAGACAAGTACTCTACCACAGAACCCTACCACAGTCTCAACCCCCCAATCTTAGCAGCTGGCGGTCTCAAGCCGCAGTTAACTGTCATCTTGCTAATGCCTTCTAGTCCTCCCTCCCAATTATTCTCACCTTTAAGCAACCATCACAACCCAGACTCTCTTACATAGTTGTTTGCGTATTAACTTTTCTTATTTTCTTCTTCTTCTTCTTCTTTTTATTTGGTTTTTCGAGACAGGGTTTCTCTGTGGCTTTAGAACCTGTCCTGGAACTAGCTCTTGTAGACCAGGCTGGCCTCGAACTCACAGAGATCTGCCTGCCTCTGCTTCCCGAGTGCTGGGATTAAAGGTGTGCGCCACCACTGCCCGGCATGTTTGTATATTAACTAAACCCCTTTGCTAGACAGACAATCCGTGAAGCAGAGATCTGTACTTGACATCATCATATTCTCAGCAATCACAGAGGTGATGGACCAGGAAATTGTTTCCCTAGTACTTACAAATAAACCAAGTGTGATGAGTCCCTTTTTACTTTGTGTAGGGATGGGTGGGTGGGGGGAGCTCAAGAAAGAGTATTTCTATAGTGGCCTGGAACTCACTATATAGCACAGGCTGACCTCAAATTCATGATCCTCCTGCCTGAGTCTCTCACGTATTGGGATTACAGGTATACATACCTTCATGCCTAGCTAATAAACTGCTTCTCTAACATGTCCTTTGACTGGACCCTACGTCTCCATTTTTTCCTGGACTGAATTCAAACTGATCAGCTAAGCGGCCTGGTAACTCAGGGTGAAGTAAGTACCCTCTTCCCCAAGAGAATTTGCACTTGGTCTACTACATTTCTGAGGTAAGCAAAGGGCTCTGCGTTGATTCTCTAGACAATGTAGTATCCTCTGAACATCCAGTCCTTGTCACTGCCATTTCCCTGTCCTAGCACTGCTTCACCATCCTTTTCCGTCAACTGCTTCGGCCTCTGTGTGCAAACCAGGCACTTGTTGCCCTTGTGCTAGCCAGCTTCTTGTACTGGTCTGTGGACTTAGAAAGAAGAGCAACCTGACCTAATCATTTCTGCACCCCATGCTCAGGGGCAGGATACAACACACAGGGGCCTTCCAATTGAGTTTCATAAAGAACAAATGAGTGCTAAGAGGGCCTGTGAGCTCAGCACAGGGAATCCAGAAGTTCCCGTGGCAGCCTAGAGAGAAACCGAGAAAGCCTGGTTAGATGAGGACAAGGCCCAGGAAACTGAACTACTTTGTCCCAGTTCCCACAGGAGACTATGAGGAGAAAGAGTACAGGATGGGGTTCCTGTAAGCATCCCTGTGACACCACACCTAGGAGGCCAGCCTGGTACAGACCCCCAAAAAAACACCTTCTCTTACAATTTGGGACAATATCAATGCTCCTAGCCAGAAAGTTACCCAAGGGAGAAGACACTGATTGCCCCCACTGCATACAGATAGCGTCAGGCTCTGCTACTGCCCAGGATCCTGTTGGAGTCCTCTACTCAGGGCTCCTTCCGAGTTTATGGACACTGTGGACTCTGGCTTCTGTCCCATTTGGGGCCTCCTGGAAGAAGATGGCACTCCAGGCCCCAGAGCTGGAAAACCCTCAATACAGGCCTTTGTGCCTGTCTTGGTGCCCCTGGCCACCTCCTTCCTCCCTTCTCAGCCAAGAAGTGGGCTGGTGAGGCTGAGAGGGCAGGAAATTACCCTGACTGGAGTGACCACGCAATTCCTGAGGAGACCTGGTTGGCCTGCGTTGGGGTGGAGGCTGGCCACTGCCTGAGGATTATAAAAACAGGAATGCCGGCTGCAGATCCACAGCCTCACACTCTCCAAGAAATCCTGGTCTGTCCTTGGCAGTACACCAAACTCACCCTGCCTGCCCTCCCAGGCCAATCTTTGCTTCCCACTGAAAAATATTTTAATGGTTTCCTGCTTCCTGCAACTGTCTGACGTCCAAAAGTTTCATTTATTCTTCAAAGTCCCAAAAAGTGTCCTTAAGATCTGACTTCAACTCCTAACTCACTATCTCTGAAATAGTGATCTCGAACAGAATTTCTCTCTTTGTCCATATGAAGTCTTCAACAGGTAAAAGTTAGCTTAGCATGAAGCAATATGATCACAAGAGAATCTTTTTTTTTTTTTTTTTGGTTTTTCAAGACAGGGTTTCTCTGTAGTTTTGGAGCCTCTCCTGGAACTCACTCTGTAGACCAGGCTGGCTTCGAACTCACAGAGGCCTGCCTCTGCCTCCCAAGTGCTGGGATTAAAGGCATGATTTATCAATGGAGAATCTACTGCACAATGACTGAACACCACTATGCCTTTCGATCATGGTGTGCCCTCTACATGGAATGGCTCAATCTTTTCTCTTGGTTCTTCAAAGTTGCTTGGAGTGCTGGGGCCGTAGCTCAGTGGTATGGCCATGTCTAGTACAGTCAAGATTCTGAGTTCTACCCCTAGTGTTGCCAAAACAAAACAAAACGCCTACTACTAGGGTTCTGAGCCAGAAGCACAGTGGGTCATTTTTCGGCAGAGGTAGTGCAGTATAGGTATTCGGACTCTTGAGATCCAGAGCCATACAACTTGGACTTAATTCTGACATCATCTTGCCAAGATGATGAACTAAGCCAAGTTTTAGTTTATAGTTATGAAGTCCTCCTAATAGCTTCTAGCAAAGTACTCACTATTTCCCAGTCAGAACAATCAATGTTAATATAGCCTCCAAACCTGGTACAAGAAGTGTGGTACTCCAAAGCTAGAAAAGAAATCCAAAGTAAATGGGGTTGCTAGAGTTCCCTGGAAATGCCCTGAGAACACTATCATCCCTGGCCTACTTTAACCAGAAAGGGGCTGGTGGAAGGGGCTGACCCCCTAAGGCTAAAGTGTGGGCACTCACCTTCAATTAGGTCATGCCAGTCATCAGTTTGGAAAAGCCACAGTGTGCCTTACAATGTTCATCTCAGCTAACAACTCAAAAAGGTACCTTAATATCAGCTCCTGTTTAACCCAACTTCTGGGCCTAGCTGGTTAGCAGGACAGCACTGGTCAGAGGCAGTTCTGGCCTAGACTGCTCAAGTCTGAACCTTGGCCAGTTCCACTACTTATTCTATGTTTGATCTATGATTTCTGCTCTTTGAGTTCTAAGTCCTCATTTGTGAAATCATAGGCCTAATGGTGTGTGAGGAGGCTTAACTAAGGCTGTATTTGCAATAGTGCTGCTGAGAACACCTGGCACCAATGCTCCACTATCAACAGCTGACACTCTGCAGTGTCAAATTTATAGATACTTCTCATGCTGGAAGACCAGACACCAAAATCCTGAGTGAGGTAGAGAGACCTCAGGGGATGGTATCCATCCCTGCCAGGGGTCCTCAGAAGCCAGTCAGGTATGAGAAATGTTGATAAGGAGGGCTGGAGAGATGGTTCAGTGGTTGAGAGCACTTGTTGCTCTTGCAGAGGACCAGAGTTCAGTTCCCAGAACCCACATGATGGCTCACAACCATCTGCAACTCTTGTTCTAGGGAACTCTCTTCTGGACTCTTCAGATACTATATGCACATGGTACACAGACAGGCTAGCGAAACATCCACCCACACATTAAATAAGTAAGTAAATAAATAAATAAAGGAAAGAAAAGACATACTGAGAGGGTCTCAGGGTTCATGTACAAGCATAACTACTTAGCTCTCCCTCAAAAGCTGCCGCTAGGAATATAGACTGTGAAGCTCTAGATCTCTAGACTTTTCCAGAGAAGCTAGAAATTTGATTTTAAAAATTTTATATACATTTGTTTAAAACCAAATCAAATGTGAGTTCCTAAAACACATCTAAAGGTCAGATTCAGCTCTGAGAAGATCACTTCAAACTTCTGTACTGTCTTCCTCATAAAGCTGAGGCTCAGAGGGTGATGGAGCCACAGAGCAAGACAGCCCATTCTATTTTCAAGCAGGTATAGCCACCTAGGAAGACAGCCCTCACCTGTGTTTGCATTGCTCCCAATACTGTTGATGGCCGGCGGCACTGAGCTGGATGGGTGGAAGGGTACATGTCCATTTTCTCGGGGTGGCTTGTCCTGCCAGCCTGGTCCTGCCTCTCCAGGGGTCAGCTCTGCAGGTCCCCCCCACTCATCTGAGCCCTGGCGTGAATGGTAGGAGGGCTCTGGTCGGGTGCGAAAACCACTAGCCAGCCGCTCTTCCAGGTGGCTCAACCAGAGGGCGAGTGCATTGCGGTCCTCCAGCGTGGTGGCTGGGTGGATGAGGGCATAGGAGAGGAGTTGGCGGCTCTCCTCAATGAAGGCATTGCTCTCGATGGAGTAGGCCAGCACCTTCTGCAGCAGTCTCATGTACTCGGACTTGGCCTCTGTGTTGCCTGGTTGGAGGAGGGGCAGGTGGGATAGCAAGAGGGATACCACCTTCTCTTTGGACTCCTGTTGCCACTGGCTGACGATGGCTACAGAGGAAATAAAAATGAACATTAGGAATATGAGTAGACATTATCAAAAACCTAAAGCTCATGGTCTTTCCCTCAGTTCCAGTCTCCTCTACTTTTCCCATTTATTATTCTTGACCCTGATCCTTGTAGAGCTGAGATCAAGCACAAGTTCCCTGCTTCTAAAGCCATTTTTCCTAGTTCTATCACTCCTGTCCTCAAAAACCTGCAGTGACCTCCAGTCCAGTCAGTCACATGGAAGCTCCTCCTACTACACGAAGGCTTGTTCCACTGCTATAACTACTTGCCAATACTTCCTTTCCTCCATCCTGCCTAAATGGAGAAGGTGTTAGAATACAAGTTAAAAGCTTATTCTCAGCTGTGTAATAGTGGCGCACGCCTTTAATCCCAGTACTTGGGAGACAGAGGCAGGCGGATCTCTGGGGTCAAGGCCAGCCTGGTCTACAAAAGCAAGTTCCAGGATAGCCAGAGAAACCACATCTTGAAATCACCCCTCCTCACTCCCCTCCAAAAATAAGAAAAGAAAAAGTTTGTTCTCTGGTATAAGATGGACCAGTTAGAGTTTAGGTAAGTTATCTTAAGATGATCCTCCCTGCATACAGCATGAGTCTCAGGGTCAGGAACCCAACTTAAGGTGTCAGACTCGCCTTTAAGTGCCTTTACCAATTCAGTCACCTGCCAGCCCAGTTTGGTTAATTTAACACACCACACAAAAACAATATGGACTCCTTCATAAATTTGAGTATCATCACTGCATGTTAATTTTCACTGTATTGTTCCAATTTTAGCATATGTTAAAAGCGAGCTTCAAACTCCACATCTTTTCCCACCCCCTTTAAGACAGAGTCTCACTAGATAGCTCAGACTGGCCCCAAATTCTAAATCTTCTTGCCTCAGATCTACTGTATCTGTAAAGGGAACTCAGAATCATTCCTACTCAGCATAGCTGCTAGAACTAAGTGAGACAGATCACAACTTAAGGTTAGTTTTTAGGAAACTGTTTTGACTTTTTATTACTAGTATAGTGTTTCGTATATTCTACTATGTTTTTTTTTCCTTTTCAACAGTATACAAAGATTCCAAAGGTATCAGTTAATCAGTCAGCCTAGAAAACAGAATGAGATTTGGCCTCAGAAACCTAGATATAGCCAGACCTGATGGTGTGGGCCTATAATCCTTGTTCAAGGCCTGGTAAATTCAAGGCCAGCCTTAGCTCAGAGAGAGAGAGAGAGAGAGAGAGAGCGCGCAAGAGTGACATGAGGGAGGATAAGGGAGCATGGGGATATGGCCCAGTAGTAAAGAGCACATACCTAGCATGTATGAAGCCTCAGATTCAAGATGGAAAAAAAGTCATGTGTCCTATAGCCACAGGCAGAATGGATGCACAGAAACTTGCCAAGGGCTCTTCTGTACCTTTTGACCTAATTCTGTAGCCTGGAATTCACATTAGTTTCTAATTCTACTTAAACCTGTAGCTCTTGGAACGAATGATGAAAACTCCCAACTCCTGGGGCCTGGCCCGGCTTGCAGGTTTCTGCTCCATGCTTTCTTGGAGAGCTCCTGTTAAAGTGCTTGGGAATTCATCCACTCAAAGCCATCAACTTTGGCACCAGCCCAAGAGTAACAGAACTAGCATTACAGCAAGCACTCCTCCTAAGGTCAGCAGTGATGGCTGATACTTACTGAGACCATGCTAAGAACACTGACTGCTGTCCATCCTTACCTTAACCATTTTACTATTTCTTTTCTTTTTGGTTTTTTTCGAGACAGGGTTTCTCTGTAGCTTTTGGTGCCAGGCTGGCCTCGAACTCACAGAAATCTACCTGCCTCTGCCTCCCGAGTGCTGGGTTAAAGGCGTGCGCTGCCACCGCCCGGCCTAATTTTTACAACTTTAAAACCCTTTTTCCTTCATTTTATGTGTATGGGTGTTTTGTCTGCATGTGTGTCTGTGCACCATCCGCATGCAATACCGGTAGAGGCCAGAAGAGGACGCCAGATCCCCAGATACTGGAGTTAAGACAGTTGAGAGCCACCATGCGGAGTACTGGGAATGGACCTGGGCCTCGTGAAGAATAGTCAGTGATAACAATGAGTCACCCTCCACGCTTTATGGTAACTTTCTATCTTCCAGTACCAACGCTTTCAGTTTTCACTCTTCTCATACAGTACCTGCCACTCAAGGCCAGGAAACTGCCTACCTCATCTGTCTTCATCTGAATCAGCTCTCCAGGACCACTAAACTCTTCCTCCAACCACTGTAATATTTAAAGGTCCTTCTGAAGTGGGGCAAGTCCTTCCTCAAGTCAGGAAGCTATTTCTTTCCTAATCTCCCACCTCCATCTGGCACTGCATCACATAACTCTTAGATATCCCTCTTTTTTGGATTTACTTCCTAAACTTTTAATTCTTGATAAGCAATACAGCATGAAGAAATACAGTAATATTAAGGACAAAGTCAAAAATCTTACAGTCCAGCTGTCAGAGCAATATGCTTTCTCTTCTGTAAAAGGAGTACAGGGTTCCTGAGATCTGGGCTGCTCAGATTTAGGGAATGATGTCCATGAAAGATTAACAGTCTGCATGTAGTAAATGCAGGATGTGGCTCAGTGATGAGTGTTTCTCTCCATGTTCCTCTTGTAATCAGCCAGCCCCTTCATCCCTACCCTGACTTCTCAATTGCTGTTGTTGAGGCCTTACAGTGTAGCCAGAGGCATCTAGGACACAGAGAAGCCTTGTCTAAACCTTCCCCCACTCCCAGAGTACTGCCAGGACCCCAGGGCTACGGGATGCAGCTTCTCCTCTGGTACTGCCAGGGACGTGACAGAATAGTCTCAAGGGTTAGGCTCAAAGAAGGACCTTGTTCTACTGCCCAGAAAGGAGAGTAGTTTTGAACCAATGAAGGCTGGCCCTGGGGAAATGTGTGTTCATGTGTTTGAGTGGTGGTGGTGGGAAGGGCGGGCCTCCCAGGACTGGGAAGCATCAATGAGCACTGGAATGAATCCAAGGAATGTGCACAGCCTCAGGCCCCTTGGGGTGAGCACAGCTGGGGCTGCAGATGACGGGTGGAGATGAACTTCTAGTTTCCAGGCCAGATCAAAAAACTCTGGCCCAGTAAGGTACAGCAGGGCCCAATGAATACCTGCACAATTGAACCCAGATGGTCTGTTGGTAAGTAGTAGTGTCTGTGTATAGTGTGCCCTCTCTGGGATCTCACAAATTCAGTCATTTGCCTTAAGTTCTGGCAGAGCATATTCTAAAAGTTCAAAAGGAAAAAGCTGCCGGGGTAAAAAAATCTGAGCTGGGCAGTGGTGGCACATACCTTTAATCCCAGCTCAGATCTTTAATCCCAGGTAGATTTCTGTGAGTTCGGGGCCAATCTGGTCTACAAAGCAAGTTCCAGGACAGCCAGAGCTACACAGAGAAGCCCTGTCTCAAAAAAGACAAAACATAAAAACAAAAAACAAACAAACAAAAAAAATGTCTGTTTCCATGACTTAGTACACTGTAACCATGAGCCAGTCCTTTACATTCTCCGAATCTTGGTCATTTGTCTATGTAATGCTGGCTGTTAAAACCCTGAGGTCACAGGGTTGCAGAGAGTCAACAGAAGGGCGCAAAACACCTGGCATGAGCACGTTCTCAGCACATAAACCCTCACCTCCACTGCTCCTGGGTAGAAATCTTCTTCCAGGTTGTCTCAGAGGTGCTGAGCTAGTGGTTCACTTAGTAGAGAACATCTGGGACTCCCCCTTAAGATTCCCCCAGGGGTGGGGAATTTTACAAAATTATTTACCAAAACCAGACACATGTCTGGCCTTAGAGTTAGAGGCCTAATTTGTAGTGATGAAATTCTGGCGATGGGTGGACTGGGACTGGAGGAACAAGCAATGCTGGGATGCCAGCAGTTGCTTCTCTCCTAACTGCAAATTTGGACTCTGAGGACATGGAGAGTAAAGGAGACTGTGTGAGTGCCCTCCTTAGCACAGCGGCCACAGGGTAGACTGGTCAGACAACTCAAGCTAAGTAGGTCATGACCCTGGATTCTGGCAAAACATAGGAGCCAAATATATCTTTGAGACGATCGTAAGAGCAAACCCATTTTTATGTGCTTAGCTACTGCAACAATCATGCTGGCCTCTGGCACTAGTCAGAGGGCTGGAGTTTGGTTCCAGACATACCCTTCTCTGGCTCACCCCAGTTAACACAGACATCAGGGAGAACCAGGGGTTCACATTTTTGTTTGATGAACTATGTCAGTAGAGCCTGAAAGGGAAGGGTGGGAGCATCAGAGGATGAGCTCTGATGACTCACTTGCCATGGTCCCTTCTGACCTCAGTTTCCCCACCCAAATTCACAGAGCCAGAGAGGGAGAAGCTTAAACTTGCTAGATATGGGGACCGACTCAGAAGACTGGACATGAGAAGTGCAGGAAATGTAGCCCAGGAAGCCACAGGATAAGGGAGAAGAGATTTTAGCTGCCTAGGCTCAATCTCCTACCACAGGACTCCATAGGAACACCCTTATGGCCCAAGGCATACTCAGTAAGAAAGAGAGCCAAGATTGCTAGTAGAGCTCCAAACGGCAGAGAAGAACTGGGAGAAGTAAGGATGATAACAAGTGGGAATCCTAGGCCTCTCAGTCCTGGTTGGTTGTCATTGTTGTTTTGTCAACCTAATACAAACTAGAACTTTTCTAGAAAAAGGACTCTCAGAAGACTGGCCTGTAGGCAAGCCTGTGAGACATTTTCTTGATCATTTTCTGTGGGTGAGCCCAGACCACTGTAGGCAGGTATAAGAAGGCAAGTCAAGCAAGCTACTGAGGAAAAAGCCAGTAACCAGTGTTCTTCAGTGGTATCTGCTTCAGTTCCTGCCTTGATGTCCCTTTAGGATGGACCATAGGATGAATAAATCCTTCCCTCCCCAAGTTGCTTTTGATCAATGTTTTATCACAGCAATAGAAGGCAAACTAAGACACCCTTCTCCCCTGCTCAGGGACCTGGAGTCCGCTTTTCTTTTCTGGTCTTGGATGTTACCTCAGATTCTGCTTCCTTAAAACCCATGTGGCAACCTGACCAGGGATGGGGAACATCCGCATGCCCTCCCGGATGCTTAAGTGGAAGGGCAGGCCTGGGCTGGAGTCCTTTTCCACAGCAGTAAACCCATCTCCCTACTTCTCTAAGTCATTCATATGACTGCTCACTCGCCACCTTCCTGGACAGACCCAGAATCAGTAGCAGCACCAGCACCCAGCCTGGTGCTTCGCCACTGGGTGACTATCAGAGCCAATCCTGGAGTGTTAGATCTAGGGGACTGTAACATGAAGTCAAGACTAGGACATACTAAGGTCAATTTCTCTCAGCTCCCTGGATTATCTATGAATCCAGGGAGATGGATAGCCAAGACCCAAACCCAGAGGTCATACTGGAGAACTGGAGGAGGCAGCAGGGCCTCTGCCTTACTTCTTAGGCATCCTGATCTGAGGGGATCTTAAGAGATTCAGAGAAACATCCACTGGAATAGGTGCCTCTTAATTAAGGACTATCAGGACAAATAAACTCAAGATTTGGCTAGTCGGGTAAGTATGAATTTTTCTGGGGAGGGCAGAAAAGGGGCAGATACCATGTAGAGGGCACTTATTATATTTTGATTTATTTTTGTTAGTGCTGAGGATAGAACTCACAGCTTCACATTTGCTAAGCAATCTCTCTACACTCAATTATATCCTACTGTGTGTTAGATACTAAGAGCTATTGCTCTAGAATGTGCTGGAACCTCCTCCACAAAGAAAGTAGTATGCTCAGAATGGCTAAGCCCACTATGGCACATCTACTCATAGCCAAGGCTGCAGACCTAGATCTAGAACCCTCATGTGCCTGCCATTCCAAGACAAGTATAGATGGACCAAAGGACATGGATCATCTTGGTCATTACAAGAACCTGGATCCCAGTAGGTGCAGGTGGCAATGGTTCACGCCTTTAATCCCAGCACTGAGGAGTCAGAGATTGGCGGATCTGTGAATTCGAGGCCAACTTGGTCTCGTTCCAGAACGGCAAGTTCCAGAACAGCCAGGGCCACACAGAGAAACCCTGTCTCGTCCCCCTCTCCTGCCCCCCAAAAAGAACTTAGTTCCCAGATCCCTCTCTTAGGCCCATTCCCTTGGGAGTCTCACTTATTGTGTCTGGGGAGGTGAGAATTGAGAATCTTGATTTTAGTCATTCCATTCCCTCCCCCTAAGATTCCAATGACACAAGTGTAGGAAACACAAAGCAATGAAGAGCCACAATGAGTAGAACAAGAGAAATATCAAAGAGAGCTCCTCCCAAGAGCCAGATTCCAGTTCCAAGAGGTAGAAACAAGCAGGAGAGTGGGGAAGTCTACCTAAGGGTGTAACTGACAGGAGATGCCACCTCTTCAGTCTTAAAGGCCTCACGTTCATTAGGAAGAAGCATTCAAAGCCTCACAGACTTACCCATGAACACTTCCCTACAAGTGATGCTTTGCTATAATCCTGGCAGGAACCCTTCCTGCCCACTATGAGATATGCAAAGGCCTCCCTCTCTTCCCTCATTCTGTTTCCCTTACCTCTCTACATATCAAGTGCCAGCTTCATTAAAAACATATGACAGAGATGTAAGACCTTGATTCGTATATTCACCATCATGCAATTCATTCCACAGTAGTCTTCCAGCCCTGGCTGAGCTCTCCCCAAAATGCCAATGCAACTATTTAGAAAGGGGCCTTCACAGCCAGGCATGATGGCACATGCCTTTAATTCCAGCTTTTGGGAGACAGAGGCAGTCAGATCTCTGTGCATTCACAGCCAGCCTAGTCTACAAAGTGAGTTTCAGGACAGCCAGGGCTGCTACACAGAGAAGCCCTGTTTGGAAAAAAACAAACAAAAAAGCCCAAAAAAAACCAAAAACCGGGAAAAAAATAAAAAACAAACAAACGAAAGAAAGCAAGGGCCTCCACTATTTTGTATAGAATATTGTTCACTGGCAATGTGGTAAGAGCAAATACTTTAGAAATACTTCCAAAGTAGGAGCTCCAGAGACACCTAGGGATTCATCCTAGAGCTGCTTAAAAGGTCCTTACTACAGCTTGGAGGAGCAAAACCAAGTGGCAGACAGAGCTAGCAGTCAACTGCTCCCAAGTCAAATTTGATCCCTACCCTCCAGCCCTGCAGTTTTCAATCTGTGGGTTGTGAACCCTCTGGGCGTCGCATAGCAGATCTCCTTCTGCATATCAGATATTTACACTATGATTCATAACGGCAGCAAAATTGCAATTATGAAGTAATAACAAAATAAATTTATGCTGCCGGGTGGTGGTGGCGCACACCTTTAATCCCAGCACTTGGGGAGGCAGAAGCAAGCGGATCTTTGTGAGTTCGAGGCCAGCCTGGTCTACAAGAGCTACTTCCAGGACAGGCTTCAAAGCTACAGAGAAACCCTGTCTCGAAAAACCAAAAAGAAAATATATATACATATATATATAAAATTATAATAATTTTATGGTTGGAGGGCATCACAACATGAGTTACGTGTGTATCAAAACTGTATTAATAATGCTAGGGTCGTAGCATTAGGAAGGTTGAGAATCACTGCTCTAGCCTATTCTGTATCTCAGGGCAAGTCACTTAGCTTCCCCATTCATAAAACAGACTTTCCTTACAGGTGCCCTGAGGGTTAGACAACAATAAAGACAAAGTCACTGGAAGCATGAGTGCCTAGGCCTGTACCTCCAGACTAAACAGGCAGAGTCACTTCACTGCAAGCCCAATAGACTATTGGCTGAGATCCTGTCTCAAAAAATAAAAAAATAAAAATAACTATGAAGTTGGAAAGATGGTTCAGTGGTTAACAGCATTGGGTGCTCTTCCAGAGGTACCGAGTTCAATTCCCAGCAACAACATGGTGGCTCACAACCACCTATAATGAGATCTGGCGCCCTCTTCTGGCCACAGGTATACATGCCGATAGAACATTATACATAAGAAATAAATATATCTTTTAAAAAAAAAAAACTATCAGCGGGATGTGGTGGTAGTGGTGGTAGTGGTGGCTCACGCCTTTAATCCTAGCACTCAAGAAGCAGAGATAGGCGATCTCTAAGTTTGAAGCCAGTCTGGTCCACAAAGAGTTGCAGGATATCCAGGGCTGTTATAAAGAGAAACTCTGTCTCAAAAACAAACAAAACAACAACTATTAAAGAACAAAAAAGGCCAAGAGTTGGGGTGCACACCTTTAATCCCAGCACCCAGGAAGCAGAAGCAAGTGGATCTCTGAGTTTGAGGCCAGCCTGGTCTCTATAGAGTTCTAGGCCAGGCAGGGATGCAAAATGGGACCTTGTTTCAAAACACACAAATAACCACCCCACCCGTAACATGGCAAAATTAGGAGGAAATGTGTTTACTCGTATTGCACAAATCATCTCATAGAACATGAGAATAGGGAGAGGAGACCCCACCTTTAACCTTCTGCAACAACTGGTTTTACTTGGAAGTTCTGAAAAGAATGAAAACCCTGATAGTGCTCTCAAATCACCAGCAGCAAAGCACATAGGCTGATCTGATGAACAGATAAGGCTGGTGCTCAGGACAGGGTAGTAGGGGTGGGATGAAACTGCATAAAACACAGGCTTATTCCAAAGGAACACCATCCCATCTCTCCAGTGTGGGTGGCGCCTACACAGACCTCCATCCTTGGGTGCCAGAGCAGGGGAGCCTTTTTTCCTGGTGGAGAGGCTGGCGAGGGTGGGGACGGCTGAGCTCTAAGTCTGCTGTGGCTAAGCTGGGCTCTGACTGCTCTTTATCCGCCTGCCTGAGCATCAGGCCAACATGACTCCTAATCTATGTAACTATCTTCTGTTGTGCCATGATGCTTCTGTAGCTTGTATATCCAATTCAGTAAGAAATAAGGGTATTTCTATGATGACTGGGCCTGGGGAGTTAACAGAGGCCAGGTAACTCTATGGTTCCCTAAACCCCAATCTTAGAAACACATGATGGAGTCCTCACATGTAAAGTAGGGATGACAACAGTATTAACCTCATAAGGTAGTTCTGAGGAGTATAAGTATGACTGACAATAAAGACAATTGACAGTTACTAAGTATTTACTGCTTACCAAGCACTCAACCTGCATGAACTCACTGGCTCCTCAGAAGCACCCTAAACATATGTGGAATTACTATCTTTAAAGATGAGGAAATTGAGGCACTATTATGACAAATAATAACTATGACTTCAGCCTAGACAATGTGACTCAAGAGCCACCAGATGACCTGATACAGGTTAAGGGGCACTTGGCTTGCAAAGGTTCCAGGGGAACTGCTGTTATGAGGCTGAAGGTAGAAAGAACAAGGGTAACTCTGCAAGGGGTCCCTCAGTTCCCTTCCCAGCTAGATTTTGTTATCCACAACTCTCCCCCTTCTCTGACCTCCATCTTCCACCCGTGTCACTGAGATCAGCAGCTTTGCACCCAGCTAGATGTCAAGGCTCAGAAGGCCCTATGTTTTAGCAGTAGCCTTTGAGATGGTTCTCTGGACTGATTGACTGTTCTTAACCCTAGGGACGGGTTCTAAGGATGTCTGGCTCACCCATCCCAGTGCCAGCTTCAGTGGACAGAGTGCCTCTCTGGTGGGTACTTAGGGAACTCTCTTGGAGCTGTCATGCCTGTGACCAATCTACTTTTGGAGGTGAAGGCTAGCACTGACAGCCTCTTCTATGAGTTCTGAGATCCTTTCCTAGCTCTGGTGTCCTAGAGCCAGGAAAACAAATCACCACTCACCTTCCACCATGTCACTTCATGACTTGCCTGTTCCTTTTGGCAGCTCATACAAGCTACCCAACACTACCCTTCCTCTATATGGGCAGTTTCCAGTTTGTATTGCCCTCCTGGGAATCCCCATTCCACACCTGAGGAAAGCTGACAACATAGCCCCAGGAGAGCAGACAAACACAGATCAGACATTTCTCAGCACCATTGTTGTTGGTCTCTGTGGCACCTGCTCTTGCTTTCCCCACTGTACACCCATCTCTAGGGGCAAACACTCACCAGCACTGTTGGCCTCTGACTCCAGCAGGTGGATATCATTGCAGTCCGCCAGCGAGTGCTCCAGGCAGAGCTGCAGAAAGCGGGCTTGGGTACGGGTGACCCGCTTCAGAAGCGACAGCAGAGCCACTGTCTGCTCACATTCATTCCAGCCCTTGAACCAGCTAGCGAGGATGCCTACTTGGTCTCGGAACATCATGGTGCCAGGCCTGGGGCCAGGGTTGGGGGACGGCGGTGGCAAGGGCCAGCGCCGTCACATGGTCTCGGCTCTGGGCTCCTGTTACCTCTCCCCTAAGGGCCAGGGCTTGAGGATGTCCCCTGGCGTGGTGGCAACGGGTGGTGGGGGGAGGAGGGAGCCTGCTTACATCAGGGGAGGTCTTGGTCCAGCCACACCTCTCCAGGCTCCTGGAAAAGAAAGCAAAGGGATCAGAGGGAGTGCAGGGCTTAAATTGTTATATGAATATGGGCTGAGGATACCGTTCATGTTTTATGAAGTTTCTTCTGAGTTTTTGGGAGAAAGATGAAGCCAGCAGCAGACACTGAACCAGCTCCTCTCCAACTGCGGACCCAGGGAACAGGCATGACTGGCACCCCAAGACCAGACCCTCAGACAATGAACCAGCTCCTCTCTAACTGTGGACTCAGGAAACAGGTATGACCAGCATTTCAAGACCAGACCCTCAGAGACTAAGGGGAAGAATTGTCTCATAACTGGACAGCACAGAACCAAAGGAGGTTGACCCAAATCAAGGATTGAGTCAGAAGGGTGTACAGAAACAGGAAGGAAGAGATGCTGTCCATCTGGGAAAAGATCTGAATGAAGGAAGGTCTGGCTCAAGGTGACATGACAAAGCAGACACATGACCCAGACCACATCTCCTGACCTTGTTAGTCTACGCTGACTCCTCTCAGAGCTGGACAGTGACTGCTCATCAGCTACCCAATTAACTAAAATCAACAATTCTGACTCAAGGGTGGAAGGTGGGGTGGTGAATTCAGGAGATACCCCAGGTATGCAGGTAGTACATGTTGACAGCAAATAACAATCTAGCTGGTAAATGTGAGCCCTGGGGCACAAACATGGACTGACCTGTTTAAAGATCACCACCATGAAGGGATCTCATGCCCTTCAACACAGCTCTTCTACTCTGGAACAGACTTGGCTCTGAACTCTAAGACTCCACCTTTCTACTACACGGTCCCCCCACCACCCGAAGCCCTCCTCTTCAGTCCTTGAAGTCAGCTTCAGCCCCAGACTCCGACGTGGAAGTCCCTTGATTTTCAGAACACCAGAATGTTATTCAAGAGACAACAGAGTACCAACTTGAAGGGAATGGGGCAGACTAGAAAGCAAAGACACTTGGTTGGGCGGTGGTGGCATATACCTTTAATCCTAGGGAGGCAGAAGCAGGCAAGTCTCTCTGAGTTCGAGGCCATTCTGGTCTACAGAGTGAGTTCCAGGACAGTCAGGACTAGACAGAGAAACTGTCAACAGCAGCAGCAGCAGCAAAGACACTCAAATAAGAAAATGTCCAAATTCTTAAGCAGGGACTATACAGAAGTTGTTTGAAGTGGGCAAACAGCAGGTCTAATTTTTGGCTAGCTTGTTTCTAGACATTCCTCTGAGGCCTTTCTCAAGTGTCTGGAGCTTAAAGTATCCACCCAACATTTCCCCATTTGTTTCTTGCAACCAGTGCCCTAAGTTCCATTCCCCTAGGGCTGCCCAAGAACTAAGAACTCTATACACAGACCTACGGTGTATAGAACCTGCAGGGCCCAGGCTTTAGGACATGGCTTCCATTATCCTGACCTTACACACCCTGTTGGGGATAGCTGTATATGGCTTGAAAATGCCCGGCTGGATCTCAAAAGAGAACAAACTAGTACAGCTGTCATTTCTTTTGGATGGAAGCAGTGGGGGAAAAGGATGAGAGAAAGTGAACTTTGTTCCAAGTTACACAGGTCTCCCATCAATAATTTTAAAGGAGAAATCACAAGTCATCTCCTGGCTTAAAATCTCCAATGACTTCCAATTGCACTTAAAGAATCTAAACAAATCCAAATTTACCTTAGCCAAAAGTACCCTGCATGACTCCTATTGTCTCTCCAACCTCCTGATACATCAAGTGCCTTCTTGTTCACTGGTCTTCCTTTCCCCTGCAGCCTAGCTCCTAAGTTGCTTGGGTCTCAGCACAATATCACTTCCTCAAAGACAGTCTCCCTGACTCTCTTCCACGGTCACTCAAATGTATAAGTGCTCTCATTCTTATAATATGACACTATGAAATACTGTCTTATGTTGATTTTTCTTCTCACCAAAATGCAAGCTATGTAGTCAGCTAGAGCCTAAAATAGTATTTATTCATTAAAAAAATCATTACATTTTATTTACTTTGTGTGTAAATGCCTGTATATGCACGTGCCACAGAGCACATGTGGAGGTCAGAGGACAATTTGTGGGAGCTGGTTCTCCCTTTCGATCATGTGGGTCCCAGAAAATTAAGGCTTGGTGGTAAGTGCCTTTACCTGCTGAGTCATCTCGCTGGTCCAGAGTATACTTTAAAAACCAACCCAGACAATTGTGGTAACCCATGCCTTTAATTTCAGCACCAAGGAAGCAGAAACAGGTAGATCTCTGAGTTTGAAATCAGCCTGTCTATATATTGAGTTCTAGGATATATCCAGGACTACATAGTGAGGCTGTCTCAGAGCAAAACAAGGCAAAACCCAAAATACTGGGGTGGAATGAGGCCAAACAAGATTTTTTAAAAAAATACAAAAGCCTGCCTTGTTATCTTCTGCCTGATTTTCTTTTAACCTGTGTGTGTGTGTGTGTGTGTGTGTGTGTGTGTGTGTGAGAGAGAGAGAGAGAGAGAGAGAGAGAGAGAGAGAGAGAGAGAACACATCATAGTTGCTTGCATGCAAGCAATTGTGCACATGTACACATTGCATGACATGTAGGTATCTGAAGTGGCCAAACGCTTTAGTTCCCCTGAAGCTGGCAGGTGTAAGCCACATGAGTGCTGGGAACTGAACTCAGGTTCTCTGAAAGTGTAGTTAGTATGCATTCTTAACCACTGAGCCATCTCTCCAGACAAAACAAAGGGTCTTATTTATGTGGCCCAGGCTGGCCCGAACTCTTCCTTGCCTCAAACTAGAGCGCTGAGATTACAGGTGTGTATCACAATACCTGGTTCAGTGGGAATACCCATCAATAGGGTATAACTAATAAACTGAGGCAGATTCTATGCAAGGGGAGGTAAAGCAAATCTAGTGAAGAGGGACAGCATGAGATACATAAGAGGTGGCTGTCTGTAATCCTAGCCTCCAGGAAGCTAAGGCTGGAGAATTAAGCTATGAGTTCCAGGTCAATCCAAGATACAAAGTTAAGATTCTGTAAAGAAAGTTATATAAAAGTACGTATTTTGCACCACTAGTGTTTCACGTGTAAATGGACGAACTCTTAAACTGTTAAGAAGGGTTACTTTGGGGAGACAGGAATTACTAATAAATTTTTAGGAATTACTAATAAATTTTTATACCATTTCACTAGATACAAATCAACACATACTGTTTTTTGACATTTTTATAAAGAATTTTCAGCTTTTAATTCCAGTATTCGAGAGGCAGGAGAAGGTGGATTTCTGAGTTCAAGGTCAGTCAGGTCTATACAACCTACAGCTGTTCTAGAACAGCCAGGGCTACACAAAGAATACCTATCTTGAAAAACAAAGCAAAACAGCCGTGGTGGCACAGGCCTTTAATCCCAGCACTCGGGAGGCAGAGGCAGGCGGATCTCTGTGAGTTCGAGACCAGCCTGATCAACAGAGCTAGTTCCAGGACAGGCTCCAAAGCCACAGAGAAACCCTGTCTCAAAAAACTAAAAAAGAACCAACCAGATATGGGCCAGTTGTCCAAAACAAAAACAAAACAAAACAAAACAAAGCAAAACAAAAGTTGTTCTCTAACCCCATACCCGAAATTGAGGCTTCTTTCTACTTATAGCAAGAAAGCACTGTGCCACCTGGACACAGGGTGGATGAGTGGAAGCTCTGTACCTGGAAGCAGTACTTGCTTGCCCTCCCTGCTCCAACATTGTATGGCTGCAGATTCCAAAGAGGAGCCAGTTGGTTCAACATAAAAAATACTTTCTATATAATGGATCTGTCCAAGGATGGAGCTGGCCACCAAGTAAGAGGTAGTAAATGCCTGGCTGTTGGCAGTGGTCAAGCAGAGGATGAGTGGACACCTCTTGGGAGTGGGAACAATTCCTCTACTAGGTGACAGCTCATGCAATATGAGACCATGTTACTGTTTCGATGGAACATTTGAGATGGGAGGTTTGATATGCCAAGAGCATTTACAGTAAAAAGGATGGCCAAATTCTCAGGCAAAAACTGTGCACAATACTTTTTTCGAGACAGGGTTTCTCTGTGTATCTTTGCCTGTCCTGGAACTCACTTTGTAGACCAGGCTGACCAAAAACTCTCAGAGATCCATTCGCCTGCCTCTGCCTCTGAGTGCTGGGATTAAAGGGATGCACTACCACACCCAGTCAACTGTATACATTTCTGGGCGTTACTTTTCCTAAGCAACAAGGCTATATCCCCAACAGCTGCTGACTAAACATCAATCTAGCTTCTTCCAGCAAAGCTTTGGAACAGAATGAGATCTCAAAAGTGATGCTCACCAGGATAGGCTTTGAACAGAGCTGGCCACTGGGGACTACAGTGAGCTACACGAAGTACACAGCCTGTATAAAGGCAAAATACACTATTCCACTCTAATCAACTGTTGCCATATGGGAATAGATTCATATTATTAGGTCTTCAGATTTTTGTCTTTAATAGAACAGAGGAAATTTGACTCTGAAAAAAATTCCCTATTTTTAAACCTTGGAAGCTAACTCACATTAAAACAGCAACTATGAACTACTACACAGCACAACAAAACCACAAAACACTGTGGCCATGGTTCTTGAAACCAACTAGAAATAGACCAGAAGCTAACCACCACCAACTTCATGGCTCTGATGGTCTGCAGTGGGCACTAGGGTTTCTACAAACCCACCTGTAAAGACCAAACTGTTGAAAATCATCCCTTAGCTAAACCCAAGGACCTGAGTTTGATCCACAGAACCCATGTGATGGGAACAAGGCCAAGCTTTCTTTCTGACCTACACACACACTATAGTACACATGCTTGCGTGCACACACACACACACGCTAAGTAAAATATAATCCAATAAAGTTTTGCTTTGTTTTAAAAAGAAATCTCTGTGAATTAGAGACCAGCCTGATCTATGTAGCAAGTTCTACCTAGAACTTAAGTCAGTCAGGGCTACATAGTCAGACTGTCTCAAAAATATAATGAAATAAAAATAAGTCATCCCTAATGGGGCTGGAGAGATTACTCAGTGGTTAAGAGCACTTGGTGCTTTGCAGAGGACTCAGGTTTGGTTCCCATCACCCACACAGCAGCTCACAAACATCTGGAACTCCAGTTCCAGGGAGTTCAATGCCTTCTTTTGGTCACTGCAAATACTTGTACATGTGGTGCACATATATGAAGGAGACAAAAACATTCTTATACATAAATCTTTAAAAGAAACTGGAAAAGAATGACAAGAGGACTGCCATGAGTTTACAGCCAACTTGGGCTACACAGCAAGTTTGAGGCCAGTCAGGGCTACATAGTAAGATTCTATCCCAAAAAAACAAAACAAAAAACAAACAAACAAAAAAACCTAACCTAAAAGTAGTGATCTTGGGGTAGGAGATAGCTGGGGGGTATGGCACTTGCCATACAAGCTTGAGGATCGAGTTCATATTGCTAGAATCCAGGTAAAGTCAGAAGTGATAATCCCTGTCTATAATCCTAGTGCTTTTACAGTAGTGTGAGAGATGAGACAGGAGAATCCCCAGAAGCTCAAATGCCATTCAACGGCAAACACGAAGCAACCCTTTCTCAACAAGGGAGAGTGCAAGGATCAGTATTCAAAGTTGTTCTCAGACCTCTTAATTCCTGCCATAGCACACATGCACAACACACAAAGAGATAAAACAAAAAAGAAAAAAAGAGTGATCCCTCTATCTTGAGGACAGAAGGGTGCTGAGTGTTGGGTATAGATGGTAACTCATGAGACTAAATGGATGGCCCCTTTTCATTAAGGGCAGACAACCTCAGCCCCTCTATCATAGCTGCTTGTTTGCAGTGAGAAAGTACCTGGACAAGGCATCAGCATCAACTCTCCCATGGCACCTCCTGGCATCTTACTATGATGGGGTCACCTGTCAGTCATTCCATCTTCTGGTTCTAACAGTGAGTCCCCCTTGAACAATCAGCTGTTTTTCTTGGCTGCAGAAGTGGACATGGGATAGAGCCTGAACAAGTTCTCTTGGAACTTTCAACATAACTACTGAGGAAAGTAGCTCTAGGTTATTAGTCATTACCTCGGCTTTCGTGCTACTTCTGAATGAAGCCAATACAGATGGAGCATCCTCAAGAGGTGAGGGGAGAAGACCTAGGTCCACAGAGACTGAAGCCTCTTTACTGGCTAGACTTTTCAGTTCCAGAGGCCAATAAATATACTCCTTAGGCCTGTCTAAACTGGACTTTTACTACTTAAACCAGTCTTAGCTACTTAAATATAAAACTGCTCTGGTCTCTTTGTTTTCACATGGTCAAACCTGCCTCTCCCTACTTTTGAGGAAAGCCAGAAGAGACGGCCTACGATAGCAAGCTTCTAGATACCCAACAACACTGTTGGCATCTGACCAGATTTAGAGAATGCGTAACTTTCTCGGGAAGTACCTACCAACCCCAGAGGTGAAAACTGGAACCAAGCAAACAGCTGAGATGTTCCAGGGAACACTTTCCCCAGGCTTTTTCCCTGAGCCCAAAAGTAAGACGGGGTCCACAGACAAGTGCTCAGCCAGCTCTCTTCATTTAGAAACAGAACTGAGTACTCAGGGAACCTGGCTCAAACCCTAGTTCTCCCACTGATACTTGCTACTATGACTTTTGGCAAATAATTCAGCTTCTTCAGTGAAGCTGTAAGAAGACCAAGACTAAACAATGTATAGGAAGACAGCTAGCCCAAAGACTTTGCTCCTGCATCACATCTCGTCCCTCACAAGTCCTATTCTAACAGCTCTTCACAGGTGAGTTCGCCTAGATCCCTAGACATCTATGTTTAATGTTTGTTTGAGACAGGTTCTCCGGCTGGCCTTGAACTTGAGATACCCCTCCTTCAGTTTCTCAAGTGCTTGGGATCTAATTTAAAATATATATATAAAGGCTTGAGGGAGGAGGGGTGTAACTCAATAGCACTGTGCTTGTCAAAGCATGTAAAAAGCCTGTGATTTAATCCTTATCATCACACACATACATAACACATAAATGGCACATACATTTATGAGACATAAATAGCCTTTTATAAATGGGAAAAATAAGTTATAGACAGAAGGGAAGGCAGTACTTATGAATGTGTAAGACCTACAGGGCCCAAACACTATGCTTTCAGACCTCCTGTTCTTTTTTTCTTTTCTTTTCAAGATTTATTTATTTATTATGTATATAGTGTTCTGCACCAGACCTCATTACAGATGGTTGTGAGCCACCATGTGGTTGCTGGGAATTGAACTCAGGTCCTCTGGAAGATCAGTCAGTGCTCTAAACCGCTTAGTCATCTCTCCAGCCCCAGACCTGCTCTTAATAAAGATGCTGAAGCTTCCCAGAAGTCCCCATTGACGCCCAGAAGTTGGGCTTATGGGTTATCCTTTAACACCAGACCTCTGGTGCCTAGTTCTTCTATAGTTCTTGACCTAGGCCTTTGAGAAACACATATTTTATGAACAAATAGGCTAGTTGTCAAAAGACAAAAGAATCCAAAGTATTTTGTAAGAACTATTGTTTTTAGAAATTTCAAAAATATGTACACACAAAAAAGTATACCACTGTCTCAGCAAAAAAAGAGCCTTTTCTGTTAATGAATTGTCCTAGGGAAACAAAGAGGAGAGAAGTCAAGCAGGGCCACTGGACGCTGTGATCATAATAGGCACTCTGGGAAACCCTGGAGCACAAGGGAAGTTGCTATTCCTTTTCCTATCCCAAAACCTCTTGACTCTCTGTCTCCCACAGAACATTCCCTACTCCCTTATCCTCCTGTAAGTAAATCGTCACCTCTGTGGACATTTCATACTCTTCTGTCATCTTAGTTTCTTTACTCTCCTGAAGATGTAGTCCCACCGTTCCCCCGCCCCCAGTCCCAGAACCACGGTCTTGTTATGAAGCTGAGCTGACTTAGAACTGGAGATCTCCCTGAGTGCTGAGATGACAGGCACGTGCCCCCACAATCTCATGTTTTTCATGGGGTGGGGTGGGTGGGGTGAAATGGATAGGGTCTGGCTATTTAGCCCTGGATGGCTTGGGACTCATGTAGGCCAATGCTGTCCCTAAACTTATGATGTTGAACTTCCTGTCTCTGCCTCCCAAGACCTGGAATGTTGGGATTTCAGGTATGAACACCCACCTGGTTTTTTGTTTTATTTTAAAGGAAAACAAAAAAAATAATAATAAATAAACAAACCCCAAAACCAAGTTCATTGAGCATACAAGTGTACAGCAGGTATGGCAGCAACCGGAGGACTATCTGTCTAGTTGTATTTTTCTTAAAGCTTTATTTTATTTTCATTTTTTGTGTGTGGGTGTTTCTGCCTGCAAGTGTGCAACAGCTGAAAAGGTCAGAAGAAGGTGTCAGATCCCCTGGAACCAGAATTATAGATGGTTGTGACCTGTCATGTGGGTGCTGGGAACCAAACCAAGGTCCTCTGGAAGAACAGCCAGTGATCTTTAACTGCTGAGCCATCTCTCAAGCTCCTAGATATTTTTTCTTAGTGGCAGCTACATATGTTCTTATCTGTGCCAGCAAAATGGCTAAGCAGATTAAGATGCTTGTTACCAGCTGGGCAGTGGTGGCACACTCTTAATCCCAGCAGTCGGGAGGCAGAAGCAAGTGGATGTCTGTGAGTTCAAGGCCAGCCTGGTCTACAAGAGCTAGTTCCAGAATAGGCTCCAAAGCTAAAGAGAAAGCCTGACAACCTGAGTTGGATCCTTGAAATCCACATGGTAGAAGAAGAACCAATTCCCACAAGCTGTCCTCTGACTTTCACATAAGTGCATTATCATTTGTGCTCATAAACACATGAAATAAATGTTCCCAATCCTCCTCATCAGACTTCAGATCAGACCTGTCCCAATTTCCCTCACTTTCCTCAAAAGAAGGAGTCTGATACATTCACAGGTGGTGTTTCTTCAAAGGCTGCAGCTCCTTCAAGAGGCACGAGGGAAGGGAAAGTTGTGGTTGTAAGATCCTACACCATAGCATCTGAGAAAGAGCAGATTCTCAAGAAACAGCTGTGATGCATTTTTCCATTGTGCAGCAGTCCTTCTTCTGCATGCAGCAATGCTAGGTTTAGAACGTCTCACTTCCTGGTCTTCCCACAACCGGTGCACTCATCTTTCCTGCTTATCAGGCTCAATTGTCACCTCTTCAACAAGGCCATTTCTGTCCACTCTGTCTTTAGTGACCACCATTACGCTCGTTCATTTCCTTCATAGTACATATCACACTCATACTTCTTTTTAAAATGTGTTTTGTGTCTGTGTGAACACACATTGCCACGACATGCATGTGGAAGTCAGAAGACAACTTGTGGTTTCAGTACTCTCTCCTTCCATCTTTACATGGGTTCTGGGAATCAAACTCAGGTTGCCAGGCATGCACAGCAAATGCCTTTACCTAATGAGCCACCTTTTAATGCAGTACTTGCTCTTCTCCATCAAAATAAGAACTTTGTGAGTTTCAAGTCTTTGTTTCATTCTCAGCTATATCTCCAATATCTAAAATATCTCCCTCTATAGATTATTTAATGATCACTCACTGATAGGGATATTTAAGACTTGCATAGTTCTAGTTTGCTGAGCAGTGATGGTGCTCACCATTAGTCCCAGCACTTGGGAGGCAGAGGAAAGAGGATTTCTGAGTTCCAGGCCAGTCTGATCTAGAGTGAGTTCCAGGCCAGTCAGGGCTACACAGAAAAATCCTTCCTCAAAAAAAAGAAAAAGAAAAAGAAAAAAAAAAGAAAGAGAAAACCCTTGCATAGTTCATATACTGCTGTTTTTATAACCTACTTTCAACCACAATCTATTTGACAAGTTTCCACTAAAACAAACAAAACCTCTCCAAAGTTCTAGGCGCTAGAAATCCAGACTATTACATTCTGTGTTCTAAAGCCAGCAAATCAAGCCACTCATCTCCTTCCTGCCTCTCCTAATGAGAGCCTGAAACAAAGTCTGTAGGATCATATTGGACATTATATTTCTTTGGACCCAAATAATCACAGAGCAGAGGATTAGTGGAGTGGGGACAGAGAAAAGAGGAACCTCTAGTACTCATAAAGCTCATGGGATGGACTCACAATCCTATATGGTTCAGTAAGAGACCCAGTTGCAGAGCACAGAACCCCAAACACAGCCAAGTATCATCAACTGTCTCATAACCCTTAGGGAGAAAACTGTTTCAAACTGGGACTTTTAAGAGTTTTTTTTTTTTTTTTTTTTTCACTGCGGCTGCTAAAGAGGTAGAGTTTAAAGCTGGGGTTGCTGAGGGCAGTATCTGTCACTACAAGCAGAAACCTGTTAAGGAAGAAGCTACTAACTCAGTGGAGAAATGTGAAGGTCAGGATTATTATCTGAACCTCTGGATGCAACTATAAGCAGTCTGGATTTTTCAGTAATATGGGCTAATTAACCCTCATCCCACTCCCCTGCACACCTCCCTCCCATGCCTGCTGGATCTCAAAATCTCTCTTTTAAACTACTTTGTGCTAAGATTCTACCTTTTAGGGCCTTGGCTAGCATTAACTACTTTCTGCTCACACCACTCAAGCATGTGTAAGACATTGTTCTAAGTACTTTACATCCATTAACTTAGTCCATAAAGTAAGATATCATTATCACCTTCATTTTTTTCCGCTGTGAAAACATAAGGGTCATCGCGCCCAACCCCTATCTGAATAGAAAATCCAACTCTCTGACCCAAGCACTATCATTTTGGAATGGGCAGGGCCCACAGACCTTCTATTAGTCACACCTGTCCTTCACTTCATCACATGTAAAATGAAGATAATTGTAGTTTATCTACCTCAGGGTCCTGTGGGTATTAGGCCACACGGACAAGGCACTTGAATAGTACCTAGCAAACGTAAGTATTCACTAAACAGCAATCCCTGTTACATCTGTGGGTCACTCTAGTGCAGCTATAAAATACCATGCAAATCAAAGTGTGCTTCCTTCAACTCTGCTCATATACAGAAGAAATTATGGGTGAGTGTGATGCTTTCTTGAAGCTTCAGATTTAGTTCAGTCATTAACCACTTGTCTTTTGTGTCCCAGGTCCCAAGTTCAATTCCCAGCACCATAAAAACAAAAGCATAATGTTTATTTAAACTGTGTTCCCTGCTTAGGAGCCCCTCATTGTGGTCCTGTTTCCCATGAAACACTACCTCACCTAAATACCTTTTCCATGAAGTCTTTCCAAATAGTTGAATCCCCACAGCATATAATCTGTATCTCATGTACTCTGTGGTGCACCTGCCCAAGCCCTCTTACTAGATAGTGAGCCCCCCAAAGACAGAGTTTATCTTGGGCTTTCTATTTCCTTTTCTTGGCCCTACAGAGGAATGAATTCTCTTGGAAAAAGTTGAGAGTATTATAGAGATCTGAAACTTAGAGAGACTGAGAAGCTAACCAAGATGGGGTGAGGTAGGTCACCAGAAGAGAACACAGGACAGCTCAGAATCAGCGCCAAGAAAAGTTCCATGAACAGAAGCAGTGGGCAGGATAGACAAGGGGACTGAACAGAATGATGGACAAAAGGGAGAAAGGGGCAGGGATGGTGTACTGCTCGCTGATTCCCTGAAACATCTGGCACATTCAGATACAGCCTGTGCTTCTAGTTTCCTGTCCAGTGAGGGTAAGTGGGCAAGTCAATATAAACTACAAGCAGGAAAGTGACTGGTGCTCTATGAAGTGCACAGAGGGCACTTGGCAGTTAAGGCACAGAAGACCTGAAGTTGCCCACGTGGAGAGAGAGAATGAGATGAGTGGGACATGTGTGTTCAAGGAGGTAGCAATTTAAAGCAAAAGCAGCAAAGGCTTTAGGGTGGGCCAGAGGGGCAGGTAGAAGGAGAAAGTGCTGAGGAAGAGCTGAAAGGGAACCATTCAAAGGCAGAATCTGAAGTAATTACTCAGAGGGTGGGGTAACCTTGTAGAGAAGCCAAGATCCTTCAAAGTGGGTAAGAAGTCTTTCTTGAGGATGGGTAGGTACTTTACACAGTAGATTCCCAGGAAAATAGGGATGCATAGCAGCGCTTAGAGGCACATCTTTTTGTTTTATTTTATTTTTTTTGGTTTTTCAAGACAGGGTTTCTCTGTAGCTTTGGAGCCTGTCCTGGAACTAGCTCTTGTAGACCAGGCTGGCCTCGAACTCACAGAGATCCACCTGCCTCTGCCTCCCAAGTGCTGGGATTAAAGGCGTGCGCCACCACCGCCCAGCTAAGAGGCACATCTTTAGGGCTCTTATAGAAGGGCTTTTTACAGAGAGAGAACCTCTTAGAAGCAGTGGTTCCCAAACTTGAGCGTACATCAGAAACAACCGGATCATCTGTTAAAAACTCAAGATTGCTGGGCTCTCCTCCGAAGTTTTCTGATTCTGTCTGAGTAAGACCCAAGAATTGACATTTTCCAACCAGTGCTGCTGCAGTTCTAACCATACTTTGAGAGCCACTGACAGAAGGGAAAGGGAATTCTTCAGTAAGGGGTCTTCAAAAATGAAAGGGATGAAAGCAAAGTCCTAAACAAGTATCTAAGTGGATGTTAAAGATCTTTCCATGTCTGAAAGGAGAGAGACTTATGAGGATGAGGAAGGAAGGAAGGTAGGTAGGTCAGTCAATCTGAGAGAAGAGTCTCCAAGCACTGGAATTTCCCGAAGTAGAGGAATTTGGGAGCTGGGAATCTGAAGGATGCTGGGGTCTCTGAAGAAATAGTGAGGGAAGTAGGCTGAGACTCCAGAAGGGTCTATGATTTCAAAGGAATGAGAATGGGAGGATAAGAGAAAGTGAGAACAGATTGCTCCTCATTGGGGTAAACCAAACAGAGCCCTGAAATAAGATTGGGAATGTCATAGGGGAAAACTGAGTGAGGGTTCCCAGAAAGTGTCAGAGATTACTGACACAGAGTTTGGGAGGAAATTTCTCTAAAGAGTGTCTTGGGGAAAAGAGTGGTCTTCTGAGAGAGGTCCTGACAGAGGGATCCTTAAACACAGAAACATACACACACACTCACACACCCCACATGGGGGGTGGCTTTGATGAGAAACCTCAAAGTTAAAAAGAGCACACAGGGGATAGGGTGGGACAGGACTCCTAGAGAAGACCTGGTGTTATCAGAGTAGACTTTTCACAAAATATTCTGGATGTTCAGTTATACTGAAGGAAGATTAGGTAGGTGTGGAAGGCTTTCTAAAGATGGTTACGGAGAGTAGGGGGTGGGGGCTCTGAGGAAGAGATAGCTAGGACAAAGTCTTTTAGTAAGACAGTCAGAGAAATAACTCCAAAGGTCCTAGGGATGTCAGGGTCTCTGAGTAGTATTTTAAGGGCCGTTTCAGGGTTACTGGGGTTTCTGATGCTAGGGCATCCTGAAGGCTGTATCTCAGAGGGATATTTCGGGGTTGTACAGAGGAGCTTGTGAAAGCTATCTAAGGCTACAAGGGGGCAGTTTCAGATTTTTGGGTTATCCAAGAAGAGTTCTAGAGAATACAGAGGCTGTGAGGGAACTTTCTGGAGTCCTTACACAATTTTTAAAATATGTGGTGTGTATTACTGGAAAGGAATTGGGATACATAAGAGGGGATTTGGAAGAGGTTTTTGGAATATGAGAGGAGCTCTCTGGAGACTTTCAATATTAGTAGGTGTGGGGGTTCAGGAGAAAATAGTTGGGGTACATAGAGGTGATCTAGTCTAGAGCATTCCAAGGTGGGAAAGATTTGCAGAACATGAGGTCTCTGGGCCGGATTTTGGAAATCTATAGAAGGGTCCAAGAGATATGAGAAGGGAGTGGGGTGCATATGAGAGATGGCAGCAATGAGGAGTGGTCCTCCAGGCGGGTTTTGGGATCGATGAGCATTTCAGTAGTACCTGAAGACTGCTCTGAGATACGCAAGCTTCTCAAGGAAGATGTAGGGTTCACCAGGGGCATTCTGAAGGATTTGGGGGATAAGAGCGAAAATCTCTAAGATTTCTAGAATGAGGAAGGGTGGGAGGGTAAATTCCTGGGGTATGTGAAGAGGAAGTATGAGGGAGATGGATGGAATATGTGATGAGATTGGGGAGGGGTCTAAATGCTGAAGGGGTGTCTGGGGGCTGTTTGGGGCTTCAGGGAGGTTCCTGAGGGAGATGCCTGAGATCTGTGCTGCGGAGACTGACGAGGAGTAGCCACCAAGGAATGTGTTGCGATACAAGAGGCGGATGGGGGGGGGAGGTGGAGAATCAGGGACGAAAGGGCGGGGATCCATAGGGAAGGTCCCCGGAGGAGGCAGTTGAAAGCTGAGGGTGGTCTCCGGGGAGGCCGCAGGAGCCGTGCGGGAGGACCAGGCAGATGCGTGCTGGGTCAAGACAGAGGTCCGCGCCCAGCCCCTCGACTATCCCCGGGGCGTGAGGGCTTGGGAGAGAAGCTGAGGAAGGGGCCCGGGTGGTGAGAAGTGGGCTGAGCGCGGGATCCTAAAGGGTCCTCCGGGCTCCCCCGGCCTCCCGAGGCCCGAGTCCGCCGCCCGCCGCAGCCAGCGACGCGGGGTCCCTGAGGGGGCGGGGCCGGCCGCGCGGCCTGGGTCGCCCTGAGGGGAGCGCCGCGCGCCTCGACCGCCGCCGCCCCGCGTCCGCCGGCCCGGCCCTGCCCGAGACTCACCGCCTCGGCCTCCGACGCCGCCGCCGCCACCCGCGCCTCCTCAGGCAGCCGCCGCCACCCACGCCGCTGCTGCCGCCGTCGCCGCCGTCGCCCCCTCTCCGGCCCAAGAGCTCCCCTCCCTCCTCCCGCACCGACCACCACCGCCGCCGCCGCCGCCGCCGCCGCCGTCGCGCTGCGTCACCGCGCCGTGCGTCACCGCCCCTGGCCCCGCCCCGGTGGGACACTGTGCGCCAGCATTAGCTCACACCCAATTGACGGACGGCAAACCCAGCCAACTGGCGGCGAGGGCAGCCTGAAGGGTGGGAGGTGTGCGGCGAGAAAGGCGGGGTTCTGGCCGGGAAGGGAGAGACGGGGCTGGAACGAGGCCTGGAGGCCCGTCCTCTCCTCACTGCGATTGGTTGGACTTGGGGGTGACGGGCAGACGGCCAGGCTCCGGGCGGAGGGCAGAGGGGCGGGAAGGGGAGGGGCGCGCGCCGCGTTGCCCCGGGCAACAGGCTGGCGGAGCCCGCAATTGGACCTCCGGGCCCGCAGGGGGCAGCCTCGCGGCCGTCTAACTCAGCGGCGGCGAACCGAGTCACAATTCCTCATTCTGGCGTTCAAGGCCCCTCCTCCCCGCCCCTCGGTCACGCCCGGCCCAAGGTCTGTGTGTAGTGCCTTCGCCATTTGGGGTGACGATGCTGCGTTCCGGCTCCTGGTGCGGATCGGCCGCGCCTAAAGTGACACAGATGAGCGAGGTCGACCCCTTAAGGGTGGAAAGAAAAGACCCCCCCCACACGCACAAAAGAGACCGTCAATAAATGGAGATCGCTCCCGTCACTTTTGTCATGATCTTAGTCCGTCCACAAACTGTCCTGCGTCGGGGTGAACTGATTGGAAAGGAGCCGGCGCTCCAGAAGAATGACAGCAATGTGGCTTGTTCCGAGAACTCCAAGAAATACAGTCAGGGTGGAGTGTCTAGTTTACGACAGGCAGTAGTAGGAAATGAGCTGCGACCAGATGTTTGGCCACTGGAGGGAGTTTGCACTTGTGCTGAAGTGACTTAGGGGATGCGGAAGGGATTCAAGACCGGGGGAGGTCTTGAGTTAGGAGTTTAGAAGCGACGCCTCTGGTTTACACAGGGAGGTGGGATGGGAAGAAATTCGGGACGCCGGAGGAGTCCAGGGAGCTACCTGGGTAGCTGGGGCGGGGTTGCATCTGGGAGGGACGCTGGGGAGGGGAGGAGATGAGAGAGACGCGTAGGGTGGCCCTCTGAACTAGCCTTTTGCCCCTGGCTGGCCCCAGGGCGGAAGAGAAAGGTCCAGGACAAAGCCCTCTGGGAGATCGGGTCCCAGAGAAGAAGCTCAGTGTCGGACGCCCAACAGCGAAGTCAAGAGCATTGCCCCACCTCGGGGACAAACTGAGGCTGAAGACCAGGATTTAAGGATCATTAGAGATGGTAATTGAAGCTTTGGGAGTGGGTGACCTTTCCCAAAGAGTGTATGGGGGATGAATGAAGAGTAGGATCAGACGGAACTCTGAAAATGAGGACACTTGGTTTGAAAAAAGAAATGAACACTAAACGAAGACTGTGAAGTGGCAGCAAGGAGTAGAAGGAACTGGACGTAGTGGCGCAAGCCTTTAATCCCAACAAAGACAGAGGGGCAGGGGGGACTTCTCTGTAAATTAGAAGCCAGCCTGGTCTATGTATATAATGAGACCCTGTCTCAAAAATAGGAGAGGAGAGGAGAGGAGAAAAGAGGGGAGAGAGATAAAAGGGTAAGGAAAGGCCATTTCATACCAGGGGACATCACAAGTCCCATCTGTTTGTTGACTTGGTTTCGAGTTTTTGAATTAGGATCTCATTCTAGTCGTGACTGGCCTACACTTTTTTTCTTATACTAGACAAGTTTCACTTCTCCCTTAAAGTGTGGGCTAACCGCCCCCCCTTACTTGGAACTTTGCTTTGTTTAAAGACATTTTTCTGAGGTGGTAGATCAGCAGTTAAAGAGAATTCACTGCTAGACCAAAGGACCTGGCTTCAATTCCTAGCACCTTAACAACTGTAATTTCAGTTCCAGGGGATCTGTCATCCTCTTCTGACTTCTTTTTTTTTTTAAAAAAGATTTTATTTATTTATTATGTATACAACATTCTGCCTCCATGTATGCCTGAAGGCCAGAAGAGGGTGCCAGATCTCATTACAGATGGTTGTGAGCCACCATGTGGTTGCTGGGAATTGAACTCAGGTCGTCTGGAAGAACAGTCAATGCTCTTAACCACTGAGCCATCTCTCCAGCCCCCTCTTCTGACTTCTGCAGGAAAACACACATAAAAAGTTTAAAAATAGTTTAAGAGCCAGGTGTGGTGGTGCATGTTCTTAATCCCAGCACTCAGGAAGCGGAGGCATTTGGACCTCTGAGTTGGAGGCCAGCCTGGTCCACAAAAGTGAGCTTCAGGACAGTCAGGGCTACTCAGAAAAACCCTGTCTCAAAAAAACCTAAAGCAAATAAATAAATAAAAAGCTAGCATTGTGGCATGGAGTTTAAGAGAAAATTGGGAAACAGCAAGTATAGACAATTGCTTTGGGAAAGTTTGGAAGAATATCAGCAGCAGGTGTGGTTGCCATGCCATACAAGCGACAGAAAACAACTAACAAGAATCAGTTCTGTTTTACCAAGTGGGTTCAAACTTACGTGGTCAGGCATTGCGCCACACACCTTAATCTACTGAGCAAACTCCATGACCCTGTTTGTTTTGAGACAGGGTCTCACTGTGTAGCCCTAGCTGTCCTGGAACTTGGCTATGTAAACCAGGCTGCCTTCAAATTCATAGAGATCCATCTGCCTTTGGCTCCTGGGAACCTGGATGAAAGGCGTGCACCACCAAACCCAACTATTTATTTTTGAGACATCTCAGCCCAGATGGGCCACTTAACTCTCCAGGTAGCTAAGAATGACCTTGACCTGTAGATCCTCCTGCCTGCTCCTCTCGAACGCTAAATGTGCTACTTTATACAGTTTATATGGTCCTGGGAATTGGGCCCAGGGCATGCATACTAGACAAGTACTCTACTAACTGAGCTACAGTGCCAGCTAGATTACTTTTAATGTTTGTTTATAGATCAGTTTTTATTGTATGTGTATGGGTCTTTTGCCTGCATGTTTTTCTGTGTGCCACATGCATGCCTGGTGCCCATGAAGACCAGAAGAGGGCATTGAATCCCCTGGAACTAGAGTTATAGACAGTTCTTAGACATCACGTGTGTTCTGGAAATGGAACGTGAGATCTCTGGACGAGCAGCCAGTGCTCTTAACTGTTGCTCTATCTCTCCCCCCCCCCCTTTATTTTTGGTCTTTGGAGACAGTGTCTTGTTATATACCCCTAGCTGGCCAATACTGCTGCCTTATCCTCCTGAGGATTACACGTGTCTCACCACACACGGCTGGAGACGAAGCTGTTCATTTTGAAAGTGGAAGAACTAACATTTCATGAGACCTCAGAGGAAGAGTCATCAAGGGACAGGGACAGATTACAGGAAGGGCTGGAAAATAGCTGTAGAGGTGGCCTGGCAGGTGGGGTGGAAACCAGTGATGGGGTCTGTCCATTGTTAGAAAGGAGAGCCAGCACAGAAAGCCAAGTGGAGCTAGGGATTAGGAATATTTTTTTCTTGCCTGTATTTCTTCACTAAAATACATATGATTTTCTCATAAAGTACTTTGTTTGTATTGCTTCTTTATAGGACAGTTGAGTTTATTAATTGATTTTGTTTTTTAATTTATGCATGTAAGTAGGTCATATTACCCAGGATTCCATTTCAAGAAGGGAAAGGGAATATGAGCACTTTGTGTGTGTGTGTATGTGTGTATGTTTGCATGAGAACAAAAAGCCAGGCCTTGTGTGTGTTAACATATGCTTTTGCTGAGCTACACTCAACCCCTCAACACTCCTTTGTTTTATCAGATTTTCTGAAGTTTTGCTTGTTGTTCCTTTTTATTTTTTAAGATTTATTTTATTTTGTGTGTGTGTGAGTGTTTTACCTGCATGTATGTATGTATACGACATGTATATCTGGTACCCACAGAGGTCCGAAAATGGTGTTGGACGCCCTGGAACTGGAGTTACAGAATGATCATGGGCCACTGTGTAGGTGCTGGGAATCAAGCCCTGATCCTCTCCAAGGGTAACCAGTGCTCTTTTGTTTTGTTGGTGTTGGTTTTTCGAGACAGGGTTTCTCTGTGTAGCTCTGGCTGTCCTGGAACTTGCTCTCTAGACCAGGCTGGGTTCAACTCACAGAGATTCACCTGCCTCTACCTCCTGAGTGCCGAGGTTAAAGGTGTGCACTAGCACCTCCAGGCTGCCAGTGTTTTTAACTGCTCTTAGCTGGTGAGCCATCTCTGGAACCCCATTGTTTGTTTTTTTTTTTTTTTTTGGTGGTGGTTTTTTTTAATTTTTTGTTCTCTCTCTCTCTCTCGACAGGATTTCATGTAGGTCCAGGCTGGGTTCACTGTGGTCCTTGTTGGCCTCAGACTTGGTATGTAGCCACAAGTGGCCTTAACTCTTGATCTCCTGTCTTTATCTTCCAAATGCTAGGTGAGAGGACTGGCTCTATTTTTGCTTTATTTGACAAAAAACTGAACTATGTAGCCCAGGATAGCCTGCAATTCTCCACCCTCCTGCTTCTGCCTCCCAAGTGTTGGAATTACAGGCATGCATCACTATGCCCTACTAGTATCTACTCTTTCATTTTTAAATTTTTTCAAAAGATTTATTTATTTTATATATATGAGTGCATGTACAACTTTATGCCAGAGAGCGCATCAGATCCTCCTATAAATGGTAGTGAACCACCATGTGGGTGCTGGGAATTGAACTCAGGACCTCCAGAAGAGCAGCCAGTGCTCTTAACTTCTGAACCATCCCCTTCAGACCTCATTTTAAAAATTTTTATTAGATTATATTTTTTTTGTTTATGTTTGTATATACATGAAAATGCCATATCCCACTTGGAGGTCAGAGAATAATTTGTGGGAACTGGTTCTCGCCTTCCCCATGTGGGTCCCAGGGATTGAACCTAGTTCCTCAGGCTTGGTAACAAGTACCCTTACCCACTGAGCCATCTCACAGGTCCTATTTCAGTCTTTTGGTATGTAGTATCTATGTGTAACTCTGCCTATCCTGGAGTTCACTCTTGTCAACCAGGCTGGCCTCAGACTTGCAGCCATCCTGAGTGTTGGAATATATATATATACATTATATACCACTTTTATTTATTTTTGAGACAGGGTCTCTCTTGTAGTCAGTCACCACTCTAGAAACTGTGAGATCTTGGGAGAGTGAAGTTGATAAAAGAGGCGGACCTAGCCAGTCATGGTGGCACACCCCTTTCATCCCAGTGCCAGGGAGGTAGAGGAAGGAGGCTCTCTGAGTTTGAGGCCAGCCTGGTTTACAGAGCGAGTTCTAGGACAGCCAGGCCTACACAGAGAAACCCTATCTCAAAAGAAAAAAAAGCAGACTAAGGCCTAGTGTGTAATAGCCCACTTTATTCAGAGCCCGAGCCAATTTAACTCTGAGGGTTAAAATGGTCACATGGATATAGTTCTCATGAGTTCAAACTGCATACAATCACAAGGACAAGCCACATATGGCCAAAACATGTTTTTCCATAGAGGTATATAATTGAGTACAAGCAGCAAGCAGTAATCTGAAGCAAACTCACTCCTAGCCCCTAATCCTGGGAGGAGCATGACAACACTTTCTAAGAACAAGTATGGCCAGGCTTGGTGGCGCACACCTTTAATCCCAACACTCAGGATGCAGAGGCAGGGGAATCTCTGTGAGTTCGAGGCCAGCTTGGCCTACAGTGCAAGTTCCAGGACAGCCAGAGCTACACAGAGAAACTTTGTTTTGAGAAACCAAAAAAACAAACAAGCAAACAAACAAAAACCATATTTTGAAGAAACGGAGGTCACAAGATGCCTGTCTAGTTTTCTTGGAGTTCGTCATAAGCACTCAGAATCCTCACACAGCTCTATTCCTGGACTATGTTCTAACAGTAGCCCTGGAAGAACTGTCCTAGAACTCACTATATTGACCAGGCTGATCTCAGTCTCACAAAGATCCACCTGCTTCTGCCTGCTAAGTGCAGGAACTGAAGGTGTATTCCACAACACCGGGCTTGCTAACTATTAGGCACATCTATCAACCTGGGGGATAGCTGAAGCTATTTATCTTCATAGAGATCCAAGACCAGAGTCGTGGATTTCCTTAGCTAGGGCCAGACAGTGAGACAAGCCTCACTGTGTATTCGAACCTCCATCTTAGTGGCCACAAGGCCTCCTGGGTTCTGGCAGATGCAGGGAAGGAAGGAAGGGGAGGAGCCCTTTGTGACAGTTGTCCCAGGCTGGGCATAAACAGGATGTGGTGTTAGGTGAAAACTTCCCCTTCCCAGTCCGCCCCTCAGCCTGGGTCCCCACCCCTAGAAGACAGCGGAACTGAGAGGAGGCCTGAGGACAGAAAAGCTATGGTCAGAGGGGCTGGGTGGCAAGGAAGGGCAAGGGCCTGCTGTTTAGGGTGGACTGGGGCAAGGAAGGTACCTGGATGAGGGTTAGCTGGAGGATGAAGGTGACAGGCAGGGAACGAAGGTACCCAGCTGAGGCAAAGGATCTAGCTAGGGCAGAGAGACGGTGGTTTTATTTTGGCCCCAAGCAAGCAGATCCTCGGGTCTTCTGGAATAATCCATGAGTACCTACCAGGAATGTAGAACCTGCCCTCTGTATATCCCAGAGCTGAGCCGTGTGTCCCAGTAACTGGCACCCACTGAGGTGTTTGCCAAAGTCTTTTCACATGGGCTAGCTTCAGCTTTTTCCCTGGTTTATGGGGAAACTGAGTCAGGAAAGGAGCCAGGGTAGAGGCCAAGCCAGTTCAACTCCTCCCTGTCCCATTGACAGTCGGACTCCCTGGTGGTGTGTGAAGTGGACCCGGAGTTAAAGGAAAAGCTGAGGAAATTCCGCTTCCGAAAAGAGACCGACAATGCGGCCATCATAAGTCAGTAACTTCTGCCCTATGGAAGGGTGGGGCAGGGGTGACAGGGAGGGAGGGCTGGGCTAGTGTCCCCTTGGATGGGAGGGACCTGTAACCTGTGTTCTATCCCTCTCCAGTGAAAGTGGACAAAGACCGGCAGATGGTGGTGCTGGAGGAAGAATTCCAGGTGAGGGCCTAGGATGTGGGACCCCTAAATACAGTGAGAAGTCTGGGGACAAAGTTGGTGGACTGCTCCCTGGGTACCTCATAAGCAAGGTACAATGACGCATGCTTGTGATGCCAGCACTCTAGAGGTGGAGATAGGAGGGCCAGGAGGTAAGGTCATCCTTGGCCACAATGTTAGTTGGAGGCTAGCCTGGGCTGCAAGAGGCCCTGTATCAAAAAGTCAAACAAAAAGGTTGGGCACAGTGGCTCTGGTTTTTAATCCCAGAACTCAAAAGGCAGAGGCAGGCAGATCTCTCTGTGTTGGAAGCCAACCTGATCCTACATAGTGAGTTCAAGCCTAACCCTTGCCTTAAAAACAACAACAACAACAAAAAAAAGGCCAGGTATTTTAGCTAGAGTTAACTATTGCTGTGATAAAACACCATGACCCAAACAAACTGGTTATTTGGCTTGCATATCCTGAATCACAGACCCACTGATGGAAGTCAGGGCAAGAACTCAAAGCTGACTGCAACCCTGGAGGCAGGAGCTGAGGCAGAGGCCCTGGAGGGGAGCTGCTTACTGGTTTGTTTCCCATGGCTTGCTCAGCCTGCTTTCTTGTAGAACCCAGGACCAGCAGCCCAGGACTGGCCCAACCCACAATGGTCTGAGTCTTCCTGTATCACTAAAAAAGGGCTCTACAGGCCCTACAGGCTTGTTTACAGCCCATCTAACAGACACAATTTCTCAATTGCGTTTTCTCCCATCAGATGACTGTAGCTTGTGTCAAGGTGACATGAAACTAGCCAGCACCTAGGGCTTTTATTCTAGATAAGGTAGCTCAAAGCCACCAACAACCCTGTATAACTGGATAAGCCTTCCATTTTGTGGCCTCGCTGTCCACATTAGTCTGCCTTCCTTCTTTCTGGGGTTGAGGCTCTTGGCAGGGGAGGGTATTGACCAGGAGGAGCTGGGCTTCCTTGGGCCCCCTGAAAGGAAGTCGAGTAGAGTGGTTACCATGGTAACACTGATTCAAATCGGAACTCTGGCATTTATTGTCTTGTGCAATGTGGAGCAAGTCCCTTGACATTGCTGTGCCTCAGTTTCTATAGCTGGCAAGTGGGCATAATAAGATCTCCCCGTAGGGTTCTGAGAAAACTCAATGAATCTGCACATTCTTTGCTTCTTAGAACAATGATCCCACACATTTCAAGTGCTCATTTAATGAATTGAATGATGGTTATTTGTTCTTTCTCTTTCTCCCTCCCTCCCTCCCTCTCTCCCTCTCTCTCTCTGTAACTGAATGATGGTAATTTTTCTCCTTTTTCTCTCTCTCTAACTAAATGATGGTCATTTGTTCTCTCTCTCAGAACATTTCTCCAGAGGAACTTAGGTCTGAGTTGCCAGAGAGACAACCCAGGTAGATATCCCGGGGGAAGGGGTGGTGTGGAGGACTATGGGTAGGGAGTGATAAAAGACCTACAAACTGGGGAGCCATGAGGCTCCGGTTCTGTCTATGGGCTCAGGATCTCTGAGTTTGGAGCCAAGAAGTCATAGTCTAGAAATTTTTGTTGATTTGATATTTTATTGCAGAATTTTACACTAGTATGATAAGGGTCTACTTATTTTGTTTTATGTACATGAAAATTTTGCCTGCAGTTATGTCTATGTACAATATGCATACCTGGTGCCCGTAGACATCAGAAGACAACATAGGATCTCCTGGACTTAGTTGTGAGCCACCATGTGGGTACTGGGAATGGAACCTAGGTCTTTGAAAGAGCAGCAAGTGCTCTTAACTTTTGAGCCATCTTTCCAGTCCTTATGCTAACGGGTAAATAAACCAGGAGGACATTTTATTTTATTTTTAAAGATTTTTTTATTTTATTATGTGCACAGTGTTCAGCCTCCATGTATGCCTGCAGGCCAGAAGAGGGCACCAGATCTCATTACAGATGGTTGTGAGCCACCATGTGGTTGCTGGGAATTGAACTCAGGACCTCCGGAAGAGCAGTCAGTGCTCTTAACCTCTGAGCCATCTCTTCAGCCACCAGGAGGACATTTTAAAAATTAAAAAATATTGAAGGCGAGGTTTGGTAGCACAGCACCTGTAATCCCAGCACTCGGGAGGCAGAGGCAGGAGGATCTCTGTGAGTCAGAGGCCAGCCTGGGCTACAGAGCGAGTTCCAGGACAGCCAGGGCTAGATAGTGAGCTCTTGTCTCAGAAAAACTTTTTGTATTTATGTGTATGGGTGTTTTGCATGCATGTATGTCTGTGTACTACATGTACTCAGAGGCCAGAAAAGGGCTTTGGATGCCCTAGAACAGAGTGTCGTGAGCCACCTTGTGGGTGCTGGGAACTGAACCTAGGCCTCTGTAAGAGCAAAAGTTGTTAACTTCTGGGACATATCTCCAGCAATTTGCCGGGTGCTGGTGGTGCTCACCCTTAACCCCAGCACTTGGGAGGCAGAGGCAGGTGGATCTCAGTGAATCTGAGGCCAGCCTGACCTACAGAGTGAGTTCCAGGACAGCCAGGATTGTTGCACAGAGAAAGACTGTCTCAAGAAACCAAAAAAAAAATTTTTAATTTATTATTTATGTATATGTGTGTATGTGAACCACCTGGAATGGGTCCTGGGAACTCACCTTCTGTCCTGTGCAAGGACAAAAAAGTACTCAACCATAGAGCCATCTCTCCAGTCCCTCTTGCTGTTCCTTTGAAAAATGGTCTCACGTATCCCAGGTTGGCTTTGAACTCAATATCTCAATATATAGCCAAGGACAGCTTTGAATTCCAGGTCTTGGGCTGGAGAGATGGCTCTGAGGTTAAGAGCACTGGCTGCCCTTCCAGAGGTCCTGAGTTCAATTCCCAGCAACCACATGATGGCTCACAGCCCACTTTAATGAGATCTGGTACCTCTATTTGGTGCCCTCTTCAGGCACACAGGCATGCATACAGGCAGAAAATGATATACATAATAAATAAATGAATTCCAGGTCTTGCCTCTACCTCCCAAATGCACCCTGCCCTCTCTGATTTCCATCCATTTCTTACTCAGCCTTCTGAGTGCTGGTACAACAGGCCTATGCCACTGTGCCTGACTCAAACGGGTCTGTCCGCATCTTTCATCTTGACTCAGTTCTTTTTTGGTCTCTCCAGTTTTGGACCTCATTCCCAGGCTCAGGGACCTTTGATAACTGCAAAGACCCAGGGCCCAAAACTGGGCCTCGCCCCTGGGAGGTTCAGTGCTGATGTTCTTCTGAGTTTTATCTTAGACTTTGTCTTTTGTGTGAAATCTGACCCATTGGATGATGGTGCTTAGCATCTTGACTCACATCCAGTTCCACCTCCTGGGTCAGACACCAGCTCTCAGCATCTCCTTGTGATTGCTGTGCCCTCAGGTCCCATTGCTGGGATAGGGAAGCATGGGGCCCAGCACAAGTCCCACATCACATGTATGTTCCAGGGCATCTCTCTGGGCGTCTGTGCTCCAAGTGAATATCCCCATGACTGAGAAGGCTCAACATTAATTTATGGTTTTTTCTTTTTGGTTTTTCGAGACAGGGTTTCTCAGTAGCTATGGAGCCAGTCCTAGAACTCACTCTGTAGACCAGACTGGCCTTGAACTGATAGGATCCATCTGCCTCTGCCTCCCTGAGTGCTGGGGTTAAAGGCATGTGCCACCACTGCCCAGCTAAATTACATTTTTTTAAATAGTTGAGACAGGAACTGATGTAGTCCAGGCTGGCCTCAGACTCACTGTGTAGCTGAGGTTAACTCAGAACTTCAGCTCCTCCTGGATCCCTCACAAGTACTGGGATTACAGGTGGGTGCTGCTCTGACCAGCTCTGGATTCAAGGACATGAACTCAAAGAACAGCGATTGGACTGCTTCCTGGGTCCTGAGTGTGACTTTCCTTTCTCTGCCATAGGTTCGTGGTTTACAGCTACAAGTACGTGCATGCTGATGGCAGGGTGTCTTACCCTCTGTGCTTCATCTTCTCCAGCCCTGTGGGTGAGACACAGCTCTAAGTGTCCTGAGGAAAGGGTCTTTGATGCCGAGGAACAGTGTGTGCGTGCATACGTGCGGATGTGTGTATGGCAATAGAGGTGTATGTAAGTAGGTACAGGCATCTATAAGTATGGATATGGGTAGAGCACCAGCCCAGTATGCTGCAAGCTCTGATTTCTATTCCCAGCACCATCAAAAAAAAAAAAAAAAAAAAAGAACACAAGGGTATAATAGTAGCCAGGTATGTTGGTGCATGCCTTTAATGCCAGCACACAGACTGTCTGTGAATTTGAAACCAGCCTGGTCTGCATAGTAAGTTCCAGGACAGCCAGGGCTATAGAGAGAGACCCTGTTTCAAACAAACAAACACAAAACAACCCCTTTCCAAAAAAAAGTACCCTGAAGGTACTGTGGCCAGACATAGTTGTGTTCTGCCTGTAGTCTCAGCCCTTGGGAGGCTAAGGCTGGAAGGAGCGTGAGTCCCAGGCTAGCCTGGGCTACAGAGTGAAACCTTATATGAACAACAAACAGGGCAGGCATGGTGACTCAAGCCCTTAGTTTCCGCACCCAGGAGGCAGGGGCAAGCAGATCTTTGTGAATTCAAGGCCAGTCTTGTCTATATAGTGAGTTCAAGACCAGTCTGGGCTACGTAGAGAGACCCTGTCTAAGAAAAAAAGAAAAAAAAAGTGTAATCATGTGACTGTATGTGGGAGCTGTGAAGTGGAGGTAGGCACTTAGATTCGTCAAGAGTGCACACATTCTTGTTCATGTTACCAGGAAATCCCCACCAGAGTCCTGAATCTTCTCCCAGACACCTTCACTGTAATCTGAAGCTCCTAAACAAATCTAGAAACCCTGAGTACAGCCTCCAGGGTCCTGCTACAATCTGCCTTAAACTGCAGTGTCTACAGGACCGCTAGAGCTTTGCCAACCCGGAGTCGTGCCCCCAGCCACACCCATTTTTCTTTTCTCCACATAGGCTGCAAGCCTGAGCAACAGATGATGTACGCGGGGAGCAAAAACAGGCTGGTGCAGACGGCGGAGTTTACAAAGGTCCGGAGGGCCCCAGCTCTGGAGAGGCTGGGTGACCCTGGGGTCTGAGGGAGGAAGCCAGGGGTTGAACCCCTGGGACTGTGGAGCAGATGCCAGGTTCCAGACCCCTGGATCTGAGAGAGGAGGTTTGGGCCTGGATCCTCAGATCTGAGGGAAGAGCTGGGCTTGGACTCTAGGGTCTGAGGGAGGAGGCACATGGAGGTCTGGACTCCTGGGTCTGAAAGAGGAGGGCTGGAATCTGGACTCCTTAGTCCGAGGGGTCAGGAAGCCTCACTGGATCATAATGCTGAGACCTCTTTTTTCTCTACCCAGGTGTTTGAAATCCGCACCACAGACGACCTCACCGAGTCCTGGCTTCAAGAAAAGTTAGCTTTCTTTCGTTGACCTTTGAGCCAGGGATTTGGAATCCTTACGCTTGAATACTCAGACTCCTAGGCTGATGAACATCCAAGAGCTAAATAAAAGTTAAAAAATCAGGAGTTTAGCGATCCTTAACTGGGCTCTGATGCAGTTCTGATGCCTTTTTTGTCTGTGCGGGCCGACAGTCCCTGCAGTTCCAGCTTGTGGCAGGCAGGGGGCGAACGTTTCCAGTGGAACCAAACTGGCCCAGGGAGGAAAAGACACCTGTTTCTTAGACACCAAGAGAGGGGACTGTGGAGCCTCCTGAGACGGAATGGGAAACTGGGGTGGCCTGGATCCCCTTAAGGAACTTTGGGAGAATGTTCGAATTTGTGAAGGGGTCACTCCTAAGAGGGAAAAGGCCCCTGAGAGGAGAAAGTGCCTTACCCCCTCTCTTCTCTTCTCCCACTCTGGGACTAGAAGGCATCCTTTGGTACTAAATGCTGTGTGTCTCAGACGAGTCCTCAGGTAGGAAGGATTTAAAGGCTAAAAAAAAAAAAAAAAGTCAAAATATCAAAATGTAATTGCTTCTGGCACCAGGAGGATGCTGGGGATGGATAGTTTCAAGGCTGGACAAGTCTGAAGGCCCAGGACTGTGGGCGGTGAAAAGGATTCAGGACTCAGTGAACCCCAGAGGGCTTGAAGACCCAGGGAAGGGGAGACTCCCCACGCTCTTCTCTTTTCTTTCTTTTCTTCCAGGACCTCTGGGCGCTGAATTCTCTCAGACCTCTCTCTCTTTGAAGGCCATGTATTCAGCACCCAGGGTATACAGGGCTCTGAGACGGGGCGTCAGGAGAGAGGTGGATCTACTTCCTGTGCTATGCTCACTATCTCCCATATTTCCTCAATCCTCACACGGGGGGGGGGCCTGAACTCCCTTCCTCCACCTTTTTCCAGGTTCCCTGTTGAGAGGTGGCCGTTGCCATGGTAACAATGACACAGTGACCTTGGTTTGTCCCTCCCCAACCCTGGTGTGCTAGGGGCGGGCCTAAAAGGGAATTCCTATCCTGCCTCTCCCTCCTGCGCCCTCAGATTCTTCGCCCCACCCTGCCCCTTCTTTCCCTGTCTCCAGTCAAGACAAGCCCTTCCCAGAGAACGCATCTCTAAACTGGGCCACGGAGAAATGTCTTTAGCCTTCCATGTTCTGGGGGCTCTTGGATGAAGCTTGTGTCCTCCCTGCTAGAGGCCCCACTCCCCTAAATTTTGAGACAGGGTTTCTCTGGGTAACCTTGGTTGTCCTGGAACTCTCTGTGGACCAGGCTGGCTTCAAACTCAGAGATCCACCTGCCTCTGCCTCCCTCCCGGGTTCTGGGATCAAAGGTGTGCCACCACTACCTGGCCCCAAGTTACTTCTGATCACAATCTCAGTCCCTAATGGCTGGGGGTGGGGTGGGAAAGAGAGGTCTGGGGATCACAGGGGCATCTAATGAAGAGGTCAAGGAACCCCCCTGGGTTGCCAAGATTAGAGAGGCAATGAGACTTGTCCAAGATTACACACTCATGACCGCAAATGCTTGATAAGTACAGGCACCATACAGGCATCAGCATAATTCCTACAGTGCGCAATGAAGAGGTGGCCATGATTAACGTCAATTTAAAGATGAAGAAATCGAGGCACAGAGGCTGAGGCCACAGACTATCACACGTCCAAGGGCCACACTGCACTGTTTTAGGCAAGAGTCTCAGGAGCCATTGCCTTCCTTCCCTCCTCCCTCCTCCCTACCCTATCCTTCAGAATTGAACTTGCTTTTCGGTTGTAATGTATGGGACTCACCAAATCAAGAGCAAGTTTGGAAAGCAAGAACCAATCAGAGGGTACAGAACAGATTATCTGATGAAGAGTCAGTATAACGGGAGCTTTTTAGTGATGTAATATATGTTATGTATGTATGTATGTATGTATGTATGTATGTGTGCACAGGTGTGTGTTTGTGTATTCAGCACCCAGGGTATACAGGACTCTGAGACGGGGCGTCAGGAGAGAGGTGGATCTACTTCCTGTGCTATGCTCACTATCTCCCATATTTCCTCACATGGGGGCGGGGGGCCTGGAACTCCCTTCCTCCACCTTTTTCCAGGTTCCATGTTGAGAGGTGGCCGTTGCCATGGTAACAATGACACATACATGCGGGACAGCCAGAGGACAACTTTCAGGAGTTGGTTCTTTCCTTCCGCCTTGTGGGCTCCAGGGATTGAACTCGGATCTTCAGTCTTGGCCAGAGGTTCCAGTGGGTACTGAGGCATCTCGCCAGGCCAAGCTCTACGTTTTGAATCTGCACTCTAGGTTTTCCTAGGGCAACTTCTTTCTGTTCTTGGACATGGGGCAGGGCTTATGTTTGAGAAGCTCAGAAGGGATTTAGCACAGAATAAAGACTCCCAGCCTAGGCTGAAAGTCAGCATTCTTTGGGCGGGAAGGCAAAGATGGAGGGTGTGGCTTACTCAGAAGAGGTGGGGCTTGTATTTGTGGGTGGAGCTTAGGATGGATATTATTTACTTACTCACTAAGAATCTAGAGTTTCAGGCTGGGCATGGTAGTACACGCCTTTAGTCCAAACACTGAGAGGCAGAGGCAGGCGGATCTCTCTGAGTTCAGAGCCAATTTGGTTTACATAACAAATTTGGGGCCAGCCCATTATATAGAGTGGGATTTATACTTTGGGGCGGGGCCTAAGAGGCAGCAGGTAGGACCAGAATTGGTGAAGAATTCTAGGCTTGGTTATCAGTCTGTATTGGAAGTCTGCTGCAAGAATTAGGGCTCCAGTTAGAAACTGCAGTGTGTACTTTCAGTGTTCCATACTTCTGCCTGCTTCATAGACTCTTCACTTAGCCATTGTGTCTCCATCATCTTCCCTCTTCCCCTCACCTCCAGCCCAGGCCTGACTTCAATCCTCTTTCCCTTTCATTTTTATGCTATGCTGCCCCTTATTGTTGACCTGTGTGACCCTGGGCAAGGGACTAAGCCTCTCTCGGCCTCAATGATTCTCATTTGTGAAGTGGGGATAGTCAGGGCAGCTCCTCCCTACCTGAAGACCCCAGAACCATTGCTACCTGCAGTATTGCTGCATCTATGTTCACATTTGCTGCCGTGATTCTCCTGCTCCCTTATGTGTGGTACGTGCATGTACATGTGTGTGAGTGTGTGTGTTGGCCAGAGGTCAACTTCAGGTGTTCTTTCTTAGGAGTGGTCCATCATTTTTTTTAATTGTAAAAAATTATATGCCTGACAATGGTGATACCTTTAATCCCAGAACAAAAAAAAATTTTATGTGTAGGGGTGCAATGTCTGTGTAGCACCTGCCTATCTGGTGCCTGTGGAGGTCAGAAGAGGGAGCTGGATCCCCTGAAACTGGAATTACAGAGAGTTGTGAGCTGCCATGTATGTAGGTGGTAGGAATTGAACCTGGGTTCATTTGAAGCCAGTGTTTTTAAGAGGTGAGCCATCTCTCCAGCACAGGTTTTACTTTGTTTATGGGACAGATTCTCTCACTGGGACCTATGGCTGGCAGGTTAGGCTACACTGGGTGGCCAAAAAGCCTCAGGGTTCTGCCTGTCTCAGCCTCCAGAGCTTGGGTTGCAAGAGCTAGCCACCATCCTCCCTGTGCTGCATGGTAAGGGCTTCTTCACAGACTGAATGATCTCCCCAGTCCCTCTTTCTACTCCGTCTCTTCAAACCTGTACCTCCTTGCTCTAGCAAGAAGGTGGAGTGCAGTTGGTGTTTAGAGGGTGTGGACAGGTGGAGTCTGGAGAGGGGAGACTAGGAGCTCCCCTGGGGCTCCTCTTGGTTTTGACTTGGACCATCATTCCCCAAAGAGGAGATCTGTGATGGTGAGTTGGTTCTGGGAGTGTGCCTAGGAAGGATTTACAGGGCTTGGGGGAGGAGTTCCATGGCAGGGGGAGGGGTTGCCTAATGGGAAGTGTTTGAGACACTGGGGCTGCAAAAAGATAGATTTTGAGGGAAGGCTTTGCTGAGTTTGGGGTTCCTATGTGTATCTCAAAAGGAGATGCAACATGGCCTAAGATACCCATGGGCTCTAAGGAAAGGATGTGGAGGTCAGCTCTGCTCAGGGCAGGAGTTGGACGCTAAGGGTGGAAAGAAGGAAGAAACAAGGTATTCTGGGATCCATGGGAGTCGCAAAGGTTGCAAGGGCTGACGGCAGCAGGACTGATTGCTGGGGATGGGTGGGAAAGAACCTATGGCAAATGGGGACAGGTAAACCAAGGGCGGGGGGGGGGGCTGAAAGGAACGGTGACAGTTCCAAGGTCCCCAAGGGTGTTGGATGATGACCTGAGGTATAGTTGGGGAAATGAGAAGCATTTAAGGGTCTTCCAAGGGCAGAAGAGAAGTTTGGGGTCCCTTAGACATCAGCCATCATCTACAATTCCTCCTGGTGGGCAGGGAAATGAAGGTCCTTGATGGAGGAAGGACATTTATGAAACACGGTCTGGTTTCCCAGGGTTCCCCAAAGAGTCAAGCTATGGTGGGCTCTTTCTGGACGCGGACATATAGTCTGAGTCCTATGTGGATTCTGGGGTGTGGTCTGGGGGCCATCTGAGTGTTGGGTATGGGCGTGGGGTGGGATCTGGATCCCCTGGGATGCTGTGATATGATCTGGGGTCCCTCTGGAATTAGAGGTGTATGGTCTAGGTTTCCTGACAGGGTGTGCCCACCCCCACCCCCTATCTGAAGTCACGAAACAGAGTAGAACACAGTCTTGCTCCCAGGTGGCTTACCAACATGGTCTGGAGTCTCAAAGGAGGTAAGACCCGCCACTCTGAGGGTGTGATGGAGAAAGCTGGTGTGTGTGTGTGGGGGGGGTGTCAAGTAGCCGCTGGGGCGTGGTCTGGAGGGACAGAGGTGGAGCCGGGGCCCAGGCTGGACCCTGGCTCTCCGCAGTGGAGAGGGGGTCTGCGGCGACCTGGGCGTGCGTGTGGCCGCCCCACCTAGGGCCGGCGCCCCCTCCCCCCCCTTGCGGCGGCGACGCGGAGGGCGGAGCGCGGCGGCGCGCGGGAGGGTGCGCGGGAGGGCGGGCGGGAGGCGGGAGGCGGGCGGGAGGCGGCCCCGCGGCACCGCGCCCCCTCCCCCGGCCCTCCCCCCACCATGGCGCGGCGCGAGGCGGCGGCGGCGGCGGCGGGGCCGGGCCCCGGGCCCCCTCCCCCGGGCCGGGTGAGCGCGGCCCGCGGCGGTCCCCGGAGCTCTTTGGAAGCGGCGGGCGGGGGCGCGGGGACGAGCGTGCCCGTGTGTCCGCGGCGCTGCGGCGGGGCCCGGCGTGCGCCCGCCCGCGGCCCTGTGTGTGCCCGGCGCCCCGCCGGTGTGGCCATCCGGGCGTGTGCGGGCCGCGGTCGGCCGTGCGTGTGCATGTGTGCATGTGTGCGTGTGTGCGCGCGTGTGTCCCACACACTCCGGGGCGCCGGATCTGGGGGGCTGTGGCGCGCCCGTCCGAGGGGCTGTGTGCAGGTGTGTGCGGGGGCTGTGCGCCCAGGTGTGCGGGGCTCCCAGTGGGCCTGTGCGCGCGTGCGGCTGGCTGCGTTGGGGGTCTGTGTCCGGCGGGGTTGGATGTCCATCCGAGGGTCTGCGGAGCCGGGTGTGTTCGCTCGGGTGTCCATCCATGTGGTGTGGTGTGGTGTGGTGTGTGTCTGTGTGTGTGTGTGTCTGTGTGTGTTGGATGCGGGTTGGATGTCTCCGAGGGCGTGTGTGTGTGTGTCTGTGTCAGGTACCCTGCTGGGGTAGGGGCTGAGGCTCAGCACATAGTGGGGCCAGGCCTCTGTATGGATGGGGGGGAGCTTGGCTGCTCCGGCGGTCCATGTCAACTGGGGGGGGTCCTCAATGATCGTTGGGGGAGACGGCCATGTCTTCCTCCTCTTCTCCGTGGCTGGTTGGGGAGGGGGATGGGAGGCCGGGAGGTGGACAGATGGAGGGATGGGAGGCCGAGGGATGGACAGATGGGCCCTGGGGTGGGGGGTGAGGGTTGGAGAGTGGAGGGTGGGGGTGAAGACCTGGCCCTTCCCACCTCACTCCACCCTAACTCCCCCACCTGCCGGGTATTTGCAGATAGGGCCTCAGTTGCCTATGTCTTGATGACAAGGCTGGGGAAACTCTAGGGGTTGTTGGTGGCAGAATCTTTTGGGAACCGGGCTTTGGGATTCAACCCCTTCCCCTCCCTATGAAGTCTCACCTGCTGAACTGTGAACTTTGGCCCTGGCTTGTACCTGGTTCTTTTGGGGGCAGGGTGTAAAGGGTGTCAGAATGTGTTTGGCCTGGGAAGTAGGTGGGGCAGGAGTTCAGGGCCCTGAGGAATGGGTGGAAGCAGCAGTGAGTGAAGAGCTGTTTGGGCTGTTGACTGTGCTCTGTGCTTTGGTATTTTGTGTGCATTTACAAGTGTGCTAGTTCCTCACGGGACTGTGGTGTGAGTGTATCTGTGATGTGTGAGTCTCTCAGAGTGGCTGCAAAGTGCCTGTGTACTTGTTCACGGCTCTCAGCTTTGTCAGTGTGTGCTCGTGCTAAGGGTTTTGTGTACATGTGTGAAGTGTGTGTCTGCTGTACCTGTGTGTGTCTGTTGGTGCTTTTTCAGCTTCATGACTGCACACTGGGAATATGTGAAGCTGCATGAATGTATCTAGGTGTGTAAGAGTGTGCACCTATGTATCTTTCATTGTGCAGGTGAGTCTTGTGTGTGTGAGCCACTGTGTGCTGACAAGTGTGCAAGAGCTATATAGATGCAGATGCCTGGTTCTCTGTTAAGGGGCATATCGGTCTCTCTGTATCTGTACATTTGTGAATGTGTAAGGGAGACTCTCTCTCTCTCTCTCTTTCTATATGTGTGTGTATGCAGACCTTGAGGGTGTGTGTCTCTCTTGGGAGTCCTCTTCTACTCTAGTCTCTGGGGATCAGGTTCTGTATGTTTAGGCATGTACCTTGCACCTGTGCCTTGGGCACAAGATTGACCCTATTTCTGCGTCTAGTAAGTGTGGCCTGTATATAGCATGCAAGGCATAGTCTGTGGTCCTGGAACACAAATGTGACTGTATCCTGGGCTCCATGCCCTGGAGGGTAGGGAGCACCCAGACTGGGGTGATGCCCCTGTAGAGCTTGGGTTGGGGCTCACATGGACTTGGTATGGGCTCACCAATGTTGATGTGGATTCAGATGTGACGGCATGATAGGAACCGCCTAATGCCTCTGTGCTCTGGATGCCGCTCATGTCTTTGGAGATGGGGAGCCCATTTGAGAACTCTTGAGTTCTAAAGGGTACAGTGTCTAGTCCAGACTCCTGGGACTCAAAAAAAGAAGCCTGGGAATTTAGAATTCTTGGGCTGCTAAGAGCGGTGGGTAGATTCCATACTCCAGAAAACTGATGCAGGTGGGGGAGGGGGTAAGGGTCCAGCGCTTCTGAGACACCAGAGGGCAAAGCTCAACATCCTGGATTCCTGGGGTTTGGCTCAGTCTCCAAAGGTTTGGACATGACTTTTGGGTTCCTCTAAGAGTCTGAAGCTCCTGTATCAGGGAGCCTGAGAAAGTGATCATTGTAGGGATTCCCTTGACTCAGATGCTCTCCAAGATAGGCCTCAATGACTAGAAAGAAGCTGGAAGATGCTAACAGTGGTTTTGTTCCTTTGCAGGTACTGGCCCAGGCCCTGACTTCTTGAAGAGAGGTAAGTATAGTGCCTTGGACTGGGCAAGAGATGTGGGGTGTGCCTTTGACTGGGCAAGGGATGTGGGGTGATAGCACCCATTGCAAGCCAGCCCAGGCCCAGAGCTCTACCTAAGTGTATCTAAGTGTAGAATGCTACAGTGTCCAGGGAGGCAGGTACCCACTCCCACTCAAGAGTAGCGATCAGTCATTGAGCATTGTAGTTGAGTAAGAGTTCATCTCATGCTGGTTAGGTGGCTCAGAGGGGCCCCATATGTCAGGATATGACATCTCAAGATAGGTAAGGTAGTCACGAAAATGGGGTCCCATTTTATCAGTAAGGGTCCATAAATGTTTCTAGGTATGGATTAACCCCTGCCAGTATGGTGATACAAGCCTGTCATCCCATTACTCAATGGGCTGAGGCAGGAGAATTGTGAGTTTGAGGCCAGCCTGGGCTACAGTGAAACCCAGTTACAGAAAAAGAAGGAGGAGGAGGGAAAAAGGCAGGAGGAGGAGAAGAAGAAGAGGAAAAGAAGGAGGAGGGAATAGCATACTTGTAGAGCACTTGCTTAGAATCTATTAGTGAGGGACTAGGGGTGTGGCTTAGCCCATAGCACATTTGCTTATCATGTACAAGGCCCTGAGTTTCCATCCCCAGCATCTCACACACACACACACAATGTTTGTGTCATCTAACATTTATGTAGCATGTATATGGTCTAAGGATAGGCTAAGCATGTTATAATTTTATATTTGAGATAAGGTTTCTCTGTGTAACAGTCCTGGCTGTTCTGGAACTCACTTTGTAGACCAGGCTGGCCTCAGACTCACTGAGACCCGCCTGCCTCTGCTTCCTGAGTGCTGGGATTAAAGGCGTGAGTGCACTACCACCGCCCAGCTACTAAATACTTTTATGGAACCCTCTCCAAAGCCATGTGAGGTAGCTGGGTGTCATCATTGTCACAAATGAGTACGGGGGACCACAGAGGGTGATGTTGTTTCATCCAAGTAACACACAGCTGGGCGCTGGGGTGTGAACCCTCTCAGAGGGATGGGATTCTGACCCCAGATGCTACAGTGCCTTTGGGTAACAGATGGCTGTTTTCATTGCAGCTGTCCTACCTATGAGTCTGCTGCAGCTGTGCAAGGAGAAACTCTATGCTTGTTTCAGACAACAGGGTTCTGGGCCTACAGACCCAAAGCAAGCAGGTGCCTGCAGGGCTGCTAATGGTGGAGGCTTGCGTTCCAGACCTGGGCTTCTTCAGTACAGAACTGCAGCCTAGAGGGAGAGGAAGGCAGAATGGGGGTGGCGGTGCTCAGAGGTGTTGGGCTGCCCTGGCACTGCCTCAGTCTGTTTCTTTCCTCCCTGTTTTGTCTCTCCAGCTCTTTCCTCTGCTTGTCTCTCCCTTCCTCCTTCTTCTGTCCATCTCTCTGGTTCAGTCTCTTTGCTGTGTTTTCTTCTTCACTGAGATTTTTTTTTTTATTCTTTGTTCCACTGTTACCTGTCTTTTCATCTCTTCCTTGGTTTCTTGAGACAGGGTCTCCATATGTAACCCAGGCTAGCCTACATCTTTGAACCTTTTGAGTGTTGGGATTAAAGCCACCATACCTGGCTGTCCCCTTGTTGCAGTGCCAGGGAGGGAACCCAGAACCTTAAGTATGTTAGGCAAGGATGCCACCACTGAGCTACACCCTTAGTCTCTCTTGGCTGGATTCTAGGCAAGTGCTCTCCAACTGAGCCACACCCCCAATCTCATTGCTGGATTCTAGGCAGGTGCTCTACCACCAGGCCACACCCCCAGCTCCTCATTGGAGGATTCCAGGCACATGTTCTGCTGAGCCACACCTGGAGCCTACTTCACAGCCTTGGGATGCTGCTTTGTCTTTTTGCTCTGCTCTTTCAGTGGCTCTGTCAGTCCATTCCTCCCCTCTTGTGTCCTTCTGACTCTCTCAGCCTTTCTCCAGCTTTCTTGGTCCCAGTCTTCTTCCCCTGGGCTAAAAGATCAAGGTCACACATGGCCCACTCGTCCCTCCCCCCACAGATTCCTTGGAGGTTGGTCAACAGGGGCTGGGGCATAGTTCAGGGTGGGAGGAAAATAGCTTCAAGGACGCCCCCTTCCCATCCTTTCCTCTTTGCCCCCCCTCTACCACCCACCCTGTGTTGTGATGTGAGCTGACATGTCGTGGGTTGCAGCTGCTGGAGGGGGAATCCCTGCCGGAAGGTTTTGCCTTGAGCAGAGGCATAGTGTGTGTGCACGCATGCGCCTGTAGGCATGTATGGGCCTCCTGTGTACCTACTGTTGGTACCAGTCACCCCTGCTCAGGAGCTCAGCTGAACCTCGAAAGAAACCGTACTCAGAGGAGTTCGTCCCCAGACTGACGCTGATACTTTTTTCTTAACTCTTCCCACCTTTTCCGTTCTGTTTTGTTTCCTTGTTCACCAACTTAGGTGGAGGATCTTAACATTCATGGAGTGCTTACTGTGTGCTGGGCTCCATCCCTACTCAGTGGTTCCCATGCTTACACTCAGTGAAGATGTTATTGTCTTAGCCGAAATTTTAGCCTGTCCAGGTGTTGTAGCACGCTCCTGTGATCCCAGTACTTGGAAGGCTGAAGCAGGAGGATCAAGACTTCAAGACCAGCCTCAACTATATAGCAAATTGTAGAACAGCGTGTACTACATACTATCCTGTCTTAAAGAACAAGACAGATGTGGTGGATAGGCCCTTAATCCCAGATTTGGGAGGCAGGCAGGTGGCTCTCTGAATTCAAGGCCAGCCTGATCTACATAGTGAGACCTTGTCTCAGTAACAACAAAACTTACTACTGGGGAGCTTTGTGAGTTCAAAACCAGCCTGGGCTACATAATAACACCACCATGCAGCAAACAAACAAGTGAAAAATAACAATGAAAACTTAAAAAGGGGAGAAAAATAAAGAAATTATGGCTTAGGTATGGGAATCATTACTGCGGTCTCCTAGAGTTAGTAAATGGGAGAACCAGAATTTGTACTGAGATGTCTTTGGTTGTAAAGCACCTGTCAGCCAGCAAGATAGCCCATCAGAGAAGGAGCTTGCTTCACAAGCTTAGCAACCTGTGTTTGCTTACTGGGAGCCAATTGAAGGTGGAGTGAAAGAACCAGTTCCACAAAGTTGTCCTCTGACCCTGCCACACATACACAGTATTAATAATATTTAAAATGAAAGCACCCACTCTTAGCATCACACACAGTTCTGTGCTTGGTATGTGTTAGGCAGTCAGTGGTGTTGCAGCTAATGACATGCGCTGTTCTAACAGCTGCGCTCGTGAGTATACATAATTCTCACCAAAGTAAGGCCTGGTTCTTCTCTCCGTTTTACAGATGAAGAAACCGAGATTCAGAAAGGTTCAGACACGTGCCCGAGGTCGCACAGCTAGTAAGTGTCACAGCTGGAACTCGAACTAAGAGTGTGTGTTTGACATCCTTGGTCCTAAGTTGCAGCCAACAGTGATTTGAGAATATTTGGTGGGCTGGGAGGTCGTGGGCAATTGGGGAACTCTTAGAAGCATGGCAGGTGGGAGGGTAGAAGACTTCAGAGTAGCCCAGTGGTGATTTGCCAATTACTATGGAAATTTTATAATCAGATCTGGGTGTTTTGGCCCAGATCTGGAATCCTAGCACTTAGAAGGCAGACACAGGAGGATCATGAATTCAAAGCCAACCTGGGATGCAGTGATACTTTGTCTCAGAAAAAGGAAGGCTAGGTGGTGGCCCTCGCTTTTAATCCTAGCTCTTGGGAGGCAGAGGCAGGCTGATCTTTGTGAGTTTGAGGCCAGCCTGACCTACAATGGGTGTTCAGGCCACCCCAGGCTACACAGTGAGACCCTGCCTCATAAATGAATGAATGAATAAATTAAAAAAAAAAGGTGGTGGCCATGTATGCCAGCTGCTTTGAAGTCTGTTGTTCAGAGCTCATTCATTGGAAGTTAAAGGATCCAGCTTGACTTTCAGCGGCACATCCCAGGGTTGCAGGGGTGTTGACCAAGCCAGGTAGCCTGGTTGACTATCTTCCTCCCCTCCAGATATCACCTCCTGCTTCTCCTGCCTCCCCCCTGCACCATGGCTCCAGGGCTCTTCTCGCCAACACCTGCTGCTCTCCCCTTTCTGCTGCTGCTCTGGGCAGGGGCATCTCGTGGTCAACCCTGCCCCGGTCGCTGCATCTGCCAGAACGTGGCACCTACGCTGACCATGCTGTGTGCCAAGACTGGCCTGCTCTTCGTGCCACCTGCCATCGACAGGCGCGTGGTAGAGCTGCGGCTCACTGACAATTTCATTGCTGCTGTACGTCGTCGAGACTTTGCCAACATGACCAGCCTGGTCCACCTCACCCTGTCTCGTAACACTATTGGTCAGGTGGCAGCGGGCGCCTTTGCTGACCTTCGTGCTCTCAGGGCCCTGCACCTTGACAGCAACCGCCTGGCAGAGGTACGCGGAGACCAGCTCCGGGGCTTGGGTAACCTCCGCCACTTGATCCTCGGCAACAATCAGATCCGTAAGGTGGAGTCGGCAGCTTTTGATGCCTTCCTGTCCACTGTGGAGGATCTGGATCTGTCCTACAATAACCTGGAGGCACTGCCGTGGGAGGCAGTGGGTCAGATGGTGAACTTGAACACCCTCACGCTGGACCACAACCTCATTGATCATATTGCGGAGGGTACCTTCGTGCAGCTGCACAAACTTGTGCGCTTGGACATGACCTCTAACCGTCTGCATAAACTGCCCCCCGACGGGCTTTTCCTGAGGTCCCAGGGTGGTGGGCCCAAGCCACCCACCCCACTGACCGTCAGCTTTGGTGGCAACCCGCTGCACTGCAACTGTGAACTGCTCTGGCTGCGGCGCCTGACCAGGGAGGATGACTTGGAGACATGTGCCACGCCCGAGCATCTCACTGACCGCTACTTCTGGTCCATCCCGGAGGAGGAATTTCTGTGTGAGCCCCCGCTCATCACGCGGCAGGCGGGGGGCAAGGCCCTGGTAGTAGAGGGCCAGGCTGTCAGTTTGCGCTGCCGGGCGGTAGGTGACCCTGAGCCCGTGGTGCATTGGGTGGCACCTGATGGGCGGCTGCTGGGGAACTCCAGCCGGACCCGGGTCCGTGGGGATGGAACGCTGGATGTGACCATCACCACTTTGAGGGACAGCGGTACCTTCACTTGCATAGCCTCCAATGCTGCAGGGGAAGCCACTGCACCGGTGGAGGTATGTGTGGTACCTCTGCCACTGATGGCGCCCCCGCCTGCTGCCCCACCGCCTCTCACTGAGCCTGGTTCTTCTGACATCGCCACACCAGGCCGACCTGGTGCCAATGATTCAGCCACTGAACGCCGGCTTGTGGCTGCTGAACTCACATCCAGCTCTGTGCTCATCCGCTGGCCAGCCCAGAGGCCAGTGCCTGGCATCCGCATGTACCAAGTGCAATACAACAGCTCTGCGGATGACTCTCTGGTCTACAGGTGAGTGGGGTGCTGCAGCCCTGGGAAATCCTCTCCAACCCTAGCATCCTGCCCTCTGTCTCATCTGCTCATCTATCCCGTTAACCTTGCTTAGACGGCGCTTTGGATAGACCTGTAGTTGCCTTCTTTTCTGCTGTGCTGTCTTTGTGTTTCTTGAACTTAGGAGATGTTTATGGAAAACAATGTCAGCCAGTGTAGGGCTGGGCAATGGAGTTATAAAAGTGACCAGGGCCTGGTGCTTCAGGCTTGTGATCCTAGCCTTTGGGAAACTGAGGCAGGAGGATTGCAAGGACAAGGCTGACCTGGACAACTTGGAGACATTCAGTCTCAAAATTTTAAAAGTAGAAAAAAGAGGACTGAAGTTGGAGCTCAGTTATAGGGAGATAGAGCCCCTGCCTAGAATCCCCCAGTGAGGGGCTAGGGTGTGGCTCAGTGGTAGAGCCCCTGCCTAGAATCCCCCAGTGAGGGGCTAGGGTGTGGCTCAGTGGTAGAGCCCCTGCCTAGAATACCCCAGTGAGGGACTGGGGTGTGGCTCAGTGGTAGAGCCCCTGCCTAGAATACCCCAGTGAGGGGCTGGAGTGTGGCTCAGTGGTAGAGAGAGCCCCTGCCTAGAATACCCCAGTGAGGGGCTGGGGTGTGGCTCAGTGGCAGAGCCCCTGCCTAGAATCCCCCAGTGAGGGGCTGGGGTGTGGCTCAGTAGTAGAGTCCTGGCCTAGAATTGCTCAGTGAGAGGCTGGGGCGTGGCTCAGGAGTGGAATACCTGCTAAGCTCGGGGAGACACTGAATTCCATTCCTAGTACCATACAACAAATATCTCACAGGGTTCATGGACAGCATCACTTGCTCTCCAGAGGCTTCTCATCATGAATCCATCAGTTAAACATTATGGCACATAAAACACGCGTGTTTATGGTTATGTTTCTATTTATGTCACTAGTACCATTCCAATCCGTTACATTATAGAAACAGAAAGCAAAAAGCATGAGAAAAATAGAAAGTAATGTTCTAGTTTGGTTTCGATTACTGCAATAAACACTGTGACCAAGGCAGGCGGTGGTGGCACAGGTCTTTAATCCCAGCACTTAGGAGGCAGAGGCAGGCGGATCCCTGAGCTTGAGTCTGGTCTAGAGAGTGAGTTCCAGGACAGCCAGGGCTACACAGAGAAACATTGTCCCAAAGCAACAACAAAACAAAATAAAAAACATTATGACCTCCAAAATCCAAACCAAACCAGCCAAACAAACAAAACTCACCCTGACCAAAAACAACTTGGGAAGGAAAGGGTTTATTTTTTGTCTTACAGCTCTAAGGCCACAGTCCCTCACTGAGGGAACTCAAGGCAGGAACTGGGAAGCAAGAACTGAAGCAGAGGCCATGGAGGAGCACTGATTACTAGCTTGCTCCCTATGCTTTCTTATACAATTCAGGACCTCCTGCCCATGGGTGGCCCCACCCACACTGAGCTGGACCCTCCCATTCTATGTCAATCATTAGTCAAGAAAATGTCCCCCAGACTTCTCTACAGACTGTCTGATGGGAACATTTTCTCTGTTGAGGTTCCCAGATGACCCTAGCTTGTGTCAAGTTGCCAAAAGTCTAATGAGTACTTATAAGTTACTTCCGCCATTGTCTGAGGTAGAACCGGCCTACAGCGTAGATAGCTGTCAGCTGCTTTCCTTGCTATCTCCAGGCAAGGGTCTGTTGCCTTTTCCTCTCCCCTATCTGTCTCTACTTTCTGTCCCTCCATCTCTCATTTAGGCTCAGCACTGCACAGGGCCCTGACTTGGGTGTGGCTGTGGGTTATAGAGAAGAAAAGAGAAGGGTAAGCTGGAAATGCACAGAAATTAGTTTATTTATTATTATCTGAGACAGGGTTTCTCTGTGTACCCCTGACTGTCCTGGAACTCACTCTGTAGACCAGGCTGGCCTCGAACTCACAGAGATCCACCTGCTTCTGCCTCCTGAGTGTTAAGATTAAAGGTGTGCGCACCATTGCCTAGCCCTGAAAATAAGAACTTGTAAAGAAATAATTACCTACCTCACTTCCATCCTTACCTGGGAAACAGTAGGTGTTCAATATGTGTGTTTTCGGAATACAAAGGACAGCTCTGAAGCAGACATTGTGGCACATACCTGTGATCCAAACACTTGAGGGGCTGAAGCAAGAGAATCTTCCGTTCAAGGTCAGTCTATAGTATGTAGTGGCTGAGGTCAGTCCAAGAGCTACTTAGTGAGATCTTGTCTCAACAAGCAAAACAATTTTAAAAAGGCAGCTTAGCTGCTTCCAATGTGACCATTGGTACCTGGGTTCCGAGGAGTCCAGTGGGTAAGGCCCATTGTGAATCAATGCCTGAGCCCTGTGGTCTGTCCATCTTGGTAGTGTGTCAGTGTGGCTCTCAGCCACAGACCCTGGCACACAGCAGGAATGACACACAGTGGGCACTTGATAAAGGGCTGCTGGCTGCAGAGACACATCTTGTTTGCCTTCCTTGTGCATTATAGATGGCTGCTGAGTGCCTAGCCCCATGCTTCTCTTCTTTTGGGTTATCAGAGAGTCTTGAACCATTTGCTCATCTATGGTCGTCCCAACAACTTGAGTGTGCTCAGCCCTTTACAATAAAGCCTGTCTCTTGGCCGCACCTCTGCTTGCCAGGGACCTCTCTTTCCTCTTGGCTCTGCTTGTCTTTTGGTTTTGAGACAGGCTTTCACCCTGGTAGTCTAGACTAGCCTTTGACTAGTCCCAGGCTGGCACGGAATTCTGGATGCTGAGATTTCAGGGACTATACCAAGTACACAATTCCTCCATTTGCTTCTGGCTGTCAAGCACTGATGACATCGTTGACTCTCTCATATGCCCTCCTAGATAGATTAGACTGACCCATTCTTAGAAGCAGTCAGCAAACAAAGACACCAAAGAGAACCTTCATAAACTATGTCCAAGGCTGTGGCCGTATTCTACTTCCAACTTTGCTATGAAGCAGTTACCATCAGTCCCATTTATTTCATTTAAAGAATTTAAAATTACTTTTTCTTTTTGTGTGTGTGGGTCACTTAACGTTCTTTTTTTTAAATATTTTTTATGGTTTATTTAACTTTATTTTATGTGCATTGGTGTGAAGGTGTCAGATCCCCCGGAACTGGATTTTCAGACAGTTGTGAGCTGCCATGTGGGTGCTGGGAATTGAACCTGGGTCCTCTGGAAGAGCAGTCAATGCTCTTAACCACCGAGCCATCTCTCCAGCCCTCACTTAACATTCTTTAAATTACGTTTATTTGTCTGCGGAGGGTGGCATTCGTTCCATAGCGTGCATGTAGCAATCAGAGAACAGCTTGTGGGAATCAGTTCTCTCCTGCCACCATGTGAATCTTGGGGATTGAACTCTGGTTGATAAGTTTGGTGGCAAGTTCCCTTACCCACTGAGCCATCTTGCCAGCCTTTATTTTATTTTATTTTTATTCATTCATTTCTTTGTAGTATTGTTGATTGAAACCAGGCCCTTACATGTGTTGGGCAATCTATAATTCTCCTAGCCTTTTACTTGGGGATTCTAGGCAGGGGCTCTACCACTGAGCCACACCCCAGCCCCTCACTGGGGGATTCTAGGCAGGGGCTCTACCACTGAGCCACACCCCAGCCCCTCACTAGGGGATTCTAGGCAGGGGCTCTACCATACTCTCCGTTCTCTTTTCAGACACAGAACTTGAGGCGCCGTGGGAGAGATCATTTGCTCTCAGATGCAGAAAGCGGCAGAGCTATTTTTCATGTGCTTGAACGCACACTTATTGAATACCTAGTGTTTGCCAGGCAGGATGGAGGGGACTGGATGATGCATTTCTGTCAGTCATTCAGATTGTGTGTGTATGTGTGTGTGTGTTTCCCATCTTTCTTCACGGCTCCTCTCTGATCCATAGTCACTATGTGACAGAGTGGGAAAACGTTTAAAACCCAGCCTGTTAGCAGCTCTTGTTGACCCCAACCTGGGCAAGTTCCCAGGATGCCTCTTCTCTCCAGAGGGCCTCAGTTCTGCCCTGCATCCTCCATTGCAGATGCTTGTACATAGACCAGCACTGCAGGAGTTAACTTCCTCTCTGCAGCCATGGGCTGAGGTGACATCCAATGAGAAGCCTGCTTGACTGCTTGCTCTGGTCTGGCAGCCAATGAGAAGCTCGTGGGCTCTGGCTTTCTTAAGGAGCCAGTGACTGTCCTTGAGAAGGGGGAAGCCCCTAGCAACTGGTTATTTGGGGAGAAGAAACAAGGGAATCTAAGCCTCTGGCAGAGAAAAAGAGAAAGTTAAATCAAGAAGGAGGTCAGTGCAGCTGGAGGTGGGTGGCCTATGAAAAGCAAAGAGCCTAATGAGAAAATAAAGTGCCTTTTTGATACAGTGGGACCTATGCTTGAAGTCGTGGAGTGAAGGGTGGTGGCTGGTGACAGGGACCTTCATGGTGGGGGTCTCAGAACCAAGGCTGGCAGGCCTGTGGAGTTCTGACAGGTAAGCATGGGCAGGGATGAGGCATGACTTTTTAGAAGGGGCGGGACTTGTTCTCGGAGTCTCAGAGGAAGAGGCAGAGCTCATCCCCGGTTAAAGCCACTCAGGTCCTTGGCAGGAGAGAAGAGTTTGTGGGTTTGGGTGCTGGGTGTGTCACTCAGGGTGCGCTTCACACTCCTGGGTTCCCTGAGGCTGGAAGTTGCCAAAACAGACTGTGCCGAGATACACTCATCAACAAAAGAGAACAAAGTCTGGGAGGGAATGCCCTAAAATGGATCATAGAGGATGCAGCTGGTGAGATGGCTTAGGAGGTCAAGATGCTTTCTACCAAGCCTAATGACCTGAGTCACACATGTCCCAATCCCTGGGACACACATACTCTTGCAAGTTGTCCTCTGACCTCCTCCTTACACACACACACACACACACACACACATACATTAATAAATGTAATTTAGGTAAGTTCAGGCCTGCTAAGGATGGTATTGCTGTAGACTAAATGTAATTTATAAAGGGAGAGAGAGAGATGTAGAAGAGGGCAGGTAGCCTTAGAATGGGAGCCCACAGAGCTGCTAGCAACATGATGGGATATTAGCTCATAGCAAGGTCCTTAGCTTTAGATAATCAGGTTTTAGATGTTAACTCATCCATTCCCCATGCTATCACTAGGATGTGGGGATTCTTACTGTCCCCATTAGAAATGTTAAATGATGCACAGAGAAGTTAAGAAGCTTGTGTATGGTTGGGGGGGGAGCACAGAGAAGAGATCCTATCCTAGAGTTGTGACTCATAGATGTTTAACTGAAAAATTTTGCTATACAGTGTACCTCATTTGAGGAGACTGGTCTATAGAAGAAGAAAAAAAGAAACCCATGCTTCTTAGTCAATTGTAGATGAGATTTGTGGAGTATGGGTCAATGAATTGATTTCTGGAATTCTGGTGGTACAGTGATTGTCATACATATAACAGCTGGTTGCCTCTAGAGGAACTGTCTCAAGGTGACTCGAAGGGACATGACTTGTAAGCCAGAGTGCAATTAGAAGGGGAATGAATGGGAAAGTGTAGCTGGGTGCTTGGGAAACTGAGCTAGGAGCCAGAGCTTTTACCCAGAGCTGGGGCATGTTCTGCAGCATGCCTTCTCCTGCAAAGGCAATAATGTATATCAAGGTGGAATGGAGCTAAACTAGTAGAATGCTTAAAGACCGGGGTCTGGTCCCTACCGTCACAAAACAAAACCAAACAAACTAAGAGGATGTGGAGGTGCATGTCTGTAAACTTCAAATCTTAGCATTCAGGAGGTGGAGACAGGATGAAAACCAGGGACTGAAAGTCCAGCCATTGCTTTCTCGGGGATAAATCAATTATTGACATCAGTATTCATCTGAATGAAGGAAGGACATGTAGATTAGAGGGAGTGGCCACAACACTGAGCTCCTTAAATGGTAGATATATGCAGATGACAATTGTCCCAGTAGGTGATGCTCAAGGTAAGTCAGTCTGAAAGCGGAGTGTGTGGATACGGGGGCGTGGTCCTGGGCCGCGATCCAGAAAGGCTGACTTTATTGATGGAGGAGGGCCTCAAATGGCTGCTGTAGACACCAGTAGCATTGTTTCCCTTGGTCGGGGCATAAAGTGATGGGGTGTGGTTAAGATCCGTCCTGATCCCACCCCTTTCCGCAGGATGATCCCATCTACCAGCCAGACCTTCCTGGTGAATGATCTGGCAGCTGGCCGCGCCTATGACTTGTGTGTGCTTGCAGTCTACGACGACGGGGCCACCGCTCTGCCGGCTACCAGAGTGGTGGGCTGTGTGCAGTTCACCACGGCGGGAGATCCCGCACCATGCCGCCCGCTGAGGGCCCACTTCTTGGGCGGCACCATGATCATCGCCATCGGGGGCGTCATTGTAGCCTCGGTTCTCGTTTTCATCGTTCTTCTCATGATTCGCTACAAGGTGTATGGCGATGGGGACAGCCGTCGTATCAAGGGCACGTCCAGGTCGCCCCCTCGGGTCAGCCACGTGTGCTCTCAGACCAACGGAGCCGGCTCGGGCTCGCAGCAGCCCTCTGCCCCACCGGCTCCAGACCGCTACGAGGCGCTGAGGGAGGTGGCGGTCCCTGCAGCCATTGAGGCAAAGGCAACCGAGGCGGAGGCGACTTCCACTGAGCTAGAGGTGGTGCTTGGACGCTCTCTGGGTGGCTCAGCCACCTCTCTGTGCTTGCTGCCCTCCGAGGAAACTTCTGGGGAGGAATCTAGAGCCGTAACTGGTCCTCGAAGGAGCCGTTCGGGGGCCTTGGGGCCTCCAACTTCAGCGCCTCCGACGCTAGCTCTGGTTCCTGGGGGAGCCCCGGCCCGACCGAGGCCACAACAACGCTATTCCTTTGACGGGGACTACGGAGCGCTGTTCCAGAGCCACAGTTACCCGCGCCGCGCCCGCCGGACAAAGCGCCACCGGTCCACGCCACACCTGGACGGGGCCGGAGGGGGCGCGGCCGGGGAAGATGGAGACCTGGGGCTGGGCTCCGCCCGGGCACGCCTGGCCTTCACCAGCACCGAATGGATGCTGGAGAGTACCGTGTGAGCGGCGGGCGCACGGGCACGGGGACGCCTGTGGGGTCGCACTTAAGTTGCCCAGCCCGGCCGGATGCAGGGAAGGCTGGAGAGAAGGGATGCGCGAGGGGCGGGGCCAGCCGCAGTCAGGGCCGAGCCCACTCGAGTCCGTGATTGGAGGTGGGCCGCCGGCCTCTCCGACTCCACTCCTCCGCCCCGCCCCCCGCGCGCTCGCGGACCTTGCCGGAGCCGGTGCCTTACACAGCGAAGCGCGGGGAGGGGCGGGGCCCCCCCACACTGCAGCACTGAGACACGAGTCCCCTCCCCCACCTGGGACCCTGGGGCAGGGGCGAGGGGCCCATTCCTTGTATCTGGCTGGACTAGATCTCATTCTGCCCCGCGGCGGCCTCCAAAGCCTCTAGTCCCCACGACCCCAGTCCCCTCCCTGGTCCCACCTAGTCTGGTTTGGAGGGAGGGGCTCCTCCTTTCTCCTCTCTGTGTCCACGTCTTTCCTGCCCACTGTCGTCTGTCTTTCCGTACTTGTCTCCCTTTTTTCTGTCCCATGGTCGTTTCTTCTTCCTCCGACCGCCTTTGATTTTTTTTTTTTTTAGTTTATTTTTTTGTCCTGTGTCCTTGTCTCTCCTGATTTCCTCTCCTCACCATCTCCCGGGCAGGTCCCACTAAAGGACCAGACTCTTCCCTCTGCCTTCCTTGTCCCCACAACGAATCCCCACAAAGACAAAGTCCAAAAACCAAATCCCTCTATCGGAGCCGGGACCCTCCGCCGCAGCAGAATTAAACTTTTTTCTGTGTCTGAGGCGGCTCTTCTGACCAGTGTGTGGTGGTGGTGGTGGTGGTGGTGGTGTGTGTGTGGTGTGTGCGCGCGCCTGTCTCAGGGGGAGTAGGACTCTGAATCAGACTGAAGAGAGCATGACAGTGAGGATCGAGAAACTGGCAGGCAGACTCGGAGGCGGGAAATAGCAAAAAATGACTGACGGGCGGCCAGTGTGTGGGTAACCCTTAAACCAACCAATCCTCACAGTAACCCTAGGAAGTCGGTACCAGTACCTTAGTTCACTCTGCAGGTGAGGACACTGAGGCCAGGTGGGTTAGACAACATGTCCTGGCATAACCAGAAAGGTGGAAAATTGAGATGAGTTTATTTAATAGTAATTTCAGCTGGGCATAATGACCCTCACCTTTAATCCCACAACTTGCAGGACAGAGGCAGGTGGATCGCTGTGATCTTGAGTCCAGCCTGGTCTACATAATGAGTTCCGGACCAGCTAGGGCTGCATAGTAAGACTCTCAAAACAAC
>PVIU01005123.1:0-12017 GCA_004026605.1 Ondatra zibethicus
CATCCATTGCTGGTGGGAATGCAAACTTGTGCAACCACTTTGGAAATCAGTGTGGCGGTTTCTCAGGAAATTGGGAATCAACCTACCTCAGGATCCAGCAATACCACTCTTGGGAATATACCCAAGAGAAGTCCAATCATACTACAAAAGCATTTGTGCAACTATGTTCATAGCAGCATTGTTTGTAATAGCCAGAATCAGTATTTTTTTTATTTCAAATATGATTCAGGATAAAGATCACTCTCAGCATTTCATTTTTTTATTATTTCCAGTAAGCGATAGCTTCTTAGTCTTTTCTTTTGTGACTTTGACAGTTTTAGACTATTTCTAAAGCATTTTATGAAATTATACTTAAGTTCTATGTGGATCATAATTAGACTAGGACATAATTTGGGGAAAAATAACATTAAAATGACTTTCTCTTAGCTCAACTTCTAAGTTGTGTGTAATATTGTGTAAAATAACTGAGGACTCACTATTTGTCCACATTCAGTTATTACGTAATCACTCCTCAAATCTACTCATCTCTGGCAAGTTCTTGGCACTTCTCACTTCTCCTGAGTTTCTTCTTAACACATGTATTGTGAGCATAATTCAGTAACAGTGGGAAAGACTTTAGATTCAGAAGTGAGACTTTTATCCAAACATCTCAAGAAAGTAGAATGCTAAGGAACTGTGGTATCATTGTGGTTCGGAGGAAGGAGCAGCCACTCGTGTGTATCAACCTTCATTCATTTTCATATTTTTGAATAGGCTTGCTTGGGTTTAGTCATGTTGTAGCCAACTTCCATGAAGGGCACAGAAAATCAGTGCACTCTACAAACATTTATCGAGTCCCCTCTGCTTAAACATGCTGTTATCTCATTGATTAAAACAGCTCATGCATCCAGATCAAATTTAAAAAGTAAATGAGTTTTATACTTTGGTGAAGAAAGTAGCAAAATCACATTGTGCAGGGAATTTCATATAAGAATTAAAAATATCCAAGATTGTCTTTTAGAAATTATTTTGTACAACCTGACCCTTTTGCTAGTAGGTCATAGTAATTCTTATTAATGGGCTAAGGGGACAGTCAATGCTACACAAAGAAATCCTGTCTCAACAAAATAAAAATACAATGATTGAAATGAATAAAGTACCAATTTTCAAACAAGCCAACTAGGAAATGCCAGTGAAAGGAACAATATATGCAAGCAGTCCCAAGACGGTAAGTGTCAAATTAGAGGGATCAGAGGTCAACAAGATGCTTTGGAATCAGAGTTTACATGTGATATAATCACAGGGAAGTAGAGACAAGAGGATTCCTGGGGCTTGCTAGTCCGCAACTCTAGCCAAATTGGCAAGCTCCAATTTTAGTGAGAGATCCTGCCTCAAAAAACAAAGTAGAAAGCAACTGAGAAAGCCATGAAGCATTGACCTTTGGTCTCAACCTGCCTATGAATACACATGATCAGCCACAGATCCACACAAGCCCAGTCCTCCAACATGTGCACAGATATAAGCACAGCAATAGAGACATACAATCCAAATTGTATGCAGGAGAAAGTGTGAAGTTCTTCCTTCTGCTAAGAGTTCACTATGAGATTTAATTTAATTAATTTAACCTAATTTAATTCTCTGGAATATCAAAGATAACAAATTTAATTATGTAGGATTTGTTCCTTCATATAAAAATCTTCGTATTGTATTTTTAATATTATTTTAATTAAATTGGAATTAGATCACTTTCTCCCATTTTTATTCTTTCTCTAGTCCTTCTAAGCCACCATCCCTCAAAGCATTCTCATCGGCCCCTAAGCTTAAGTTGATAGCTTTTTGTCCTTTGATTATAATTGTTACATACATATACATGTGTTTGCATGTATACACAGCTTACTAAATCTATTTTTGGTGATGGTGTATATATGTTTAGAAAACTGATCATACTGTTGGACAGCCAACCTGGGGGCTCATCCATAGGAGAAGCTGTTTTTCTTCCCAGCTGTGATTAGTTCTCTAGGGGTGGGACCCCATAAAAACTTTCCCCTTCAGAATTAACATGTCCAGTGATGTCATTATAGTCATTCCTAAGAGAGACTGTTCCACAGAAGACTTCATGGGATTTAGGTTCCCATAATTTTTCTGTCCCTTTCCCCTTGATGTTCCATTAGCCATAGATGAAGGAGCTATGGTTGATATATTCAATGAGGCCAGACTCCCCCATGATCTTTTGCTTTCTGTATGACATCCAACTGTGGTTTTCTATGATGGTCTCATTTTCTGTAAAGAAACGTTTGTTTGGGGAGGAGTAGTAGCTACATGAATCAGTGGGGCTAAGGATAGAACTTAGAATGTCTTAATGAGTTATATTGGTCTAGCAAAATGATTGCAGGGACTCCAGCCAGCCTGAGCATGGCAAGCATGGCTCCAGTTGGACTTCCCTTTCTCTCCATTCCCCTGCTGTTCTAAAACTAGTCCCCCAAATCTATTCCCTTATTTAGTCACTTCCTCTTTCTGGGACTGCCTAACAAGTTTCAGCTACTGAAGCATTGAAGCTCAGCATTCAGAAGTTCCCTTGTAACTTCCCTAATTAACCTGTCCAATCAAAATTTAACCCCTCGTCTTAACACAGGGTTTCCACTTTTACTTTTATAAAACTCCTTTTGCCTATGAGCTATATATCTGTCTCTTCTCTATCCAGAAGTGGTCCCCAGGACAAATATCCCTTTCCCCTCCCTTTATTCCTTCCCCATTGTCCCTTGTCCTCTCTGTCTACTGTCCTCGTCTCTTATTCCAAATGTCTTGTCCCTCTAGAAAAAAATAAAACTTCTTTGTGCTGAGAACTTGATCTTGGGGCATCTTGTTCTGATGCCGGCCCCCTTCAACGATAGTAGTGGATTCTTTGTGACCCTTGATCTCAGTAGCCTAGGGCTCCACTCTCAGTCATCATTTCCCTCCTGTCAAGTGAGCCTTAAACCCATTAGACAATGGTTGGGTGACACCAAGACACACGTGAGTACCACTTACTGCATCCCTATGCACGTCTTGTCATGTAGTCTTTCATTGCCATGGTTCAAACGGCACAGTTGTACAGAACTATTTAATTGTTTCCCTCCCTTAGCAGCTGGAGTAACATTTTCTGGAACCATGAGACCTAGACTGCAGGGAAAGAGGCCTTCAGGTCAGATGCAACTTGAGTAATCTGAGCCCTGATTCTTAAGTGGGTGGTGTCTTTAGCAATAGGGGCCCATTCTCAATTCATCAGTGGTTACCAAGGGCTATTTCAATAATCCACATTTTTTGTGGAGTTGGGGGTCATTTGCCTTCCTTTACCAACCATTTAGAAAGTTTTTTATGCCTGGTAGTGGGATTTTTGTCAGTCTATGATTATTGTAAGTCTTAATGTTCCAATGGCTTAACTTCTTTAAGGTGTGTGTGCACATGTGTGTAGCTGGGTGCCTGTGTATATGTATACTAACATATACTTTAACTTATTGTGTGTAATTTTAGACAAATATAAGAAAATATTATTCCTTGAGGCTTTATCAAACAGCTTGGCTGTTACTTGTCCCTTACCTCACCTTCTCCATCTGTATTGAACTGCATCCCACCTCAAATGTGGCAAATAATGAATAATATTCAGCTTTTAGGAAAATGAAATCTTGAAATTTGAAGGTAAATGAATGGTCTAGAAAAAATAATATTGAATTATGTAATCCAGACCCAGAAAGATTGTTTTCTCTTATCTCTAGACTCTAGCTTGAAATCCTCAGATGTGGAGTAACCATAGAAACCAGGAGGTTTCTATGTAAAGGGGTTAAAGGTGAGATGAGGTCTTTGATAGGCCAGACAGGATACAGGTTACATGAAGTAGGGTACCTGTATATTTTAAAGGTTATTTTTAACATTGTCCTGTCATTTTACCAGTGAAGCAGGGTGTTAAAACCAGAAAAGACAAGGTCATGGTCAAGAATTTTCCAGAAGCTTCCCAGTCTTCACTGATATGTATTTAAAAAAAAAAGTAATGAAATTCATATGGTCATTGCTGGATAAAGATCTCGAAAGGAAGGGGTGAGCTTATGGAGAAAGAGAAAACAGTAGGAGTGACTAAAGGTACCCTTTGTGTCTGATCTTGTATAGAGAGGAAGGGAAAACCCATGATTCAAAATGAATAAGGGGCCTTAAAGGTGTAAGGAAAGAAAATGTGATAGAGGCAAAAAAATCCTTTAGGTTTATTCTTTAATAGAAATGAAGGGAACCATCTATGATCCAGTATGCAAACAATAAAGAGTACAATGTAAGTGCAGAAGTTGCTATAATCAGGGTACACTCAGCACTTGGACTCTTTGAACTGGAAGAGAATTTTAAACAAACAGCAAAAGAGTCTGGTTCACAAAGCTGTAGACATGGGGGAGGATAGGATCCCTTTGAGTGCTATGGAAACAAAGAAACTGGAAAATGTAACTGCTTTTATTTCCTTGAGATAAAGGCTGCAGAACTTGAGGCAATATAAGTAAGATATGACCCTGATGGCAGAGTCACACAAAACATTAGGCTATCATCTGCTAAGGTCCCATAATTATTAGAGGACAGAAAAAAGTAGGGAAAAGATAAGGATTACAGAGGTACCTGGTGTCAGGAGAGGTGGTGCTTGATGCCTCGTTCCCTGGTACAGATAGGGATGTCTTCACAAAGGAGTTAAGAAATAGATTCATCAGAGAAATTGAGAATTTGTGAACTGGAGGCATGGGAGGAGCTTTTTCAGATGTAAATGATCTAGACTGGCACACACACAAAACAGATTCATAAAGCACTTACGCAATTAAAGGGAATGAGAGAAGGGCAAAAGAAACAACAGATCTATCTATGTTTCTTTAAGGAAAAGGTGGCAAGATTTGTGTGGAGCCAGACGTCCTTAACAAAAATTAAACAAACTATCGAATGTATTGCTAGTGATCTACTGAATGACTTAGAAACCTAAGCAACAGTTCCTGAAAGAAATGATTAAGTATTGCTTATACTTGGGAAGTTTCCCCCCTAGAATATACGGTGTAAATGCTAGGGTGATTGGAGGTTGTTTGCCTAGGCTGGGTCCTTTGAGCAAGCAGGTGCAAGAAATGGAAAGTCAAGTTTCTGTATTGGCCCAAAGATGTCAGAACAAGGGAGTCAAATTCAGCTACAGACATGAGACAACAAACAGCGCAGGCCTACTCCCGCTTGAACTTCAGCCAAACCAAGAGGTGTAAGCCAGACCCACTGCTACCACTGGGTATGGGGAGATGTATTGCAGCCTCACAGTGGTGGCAACACCTGAGACGAAGTAGCCTGATAACCTCACTGGAAACACCTGTGGATTATGAAAGGCAAGGTAGGGTAATGGCCTCCTTCCTTGAGGCTGTATCCTGCTTCACTCTCCTAACATAACAATTAGCAGAAGTTATGACATCACTCTGCAGCACAGATCAGCCTACTTAGTGTCTTCCTATCAGACCAACAACAACTGTGTTTATTTGGAATGGGCGGTGTTCAGTATTCAGAGATGATAAACATCCTGTGCAAAAATGCTTCATTGCCTAATGCTAATTCTTAAGTGTCCAAAAGATTTGTAGGTATGTGGGAAACCAGTAAAGACAACATTTAAAGAATTTAAATAAAGCCACCCTACATGAGACCTCCCAGAAGTCATAACATTGTTGGGAAGTCCCAGAGATGGAATGGGGACTACTTCTTAGTTGTTGGTCAGGGAAGCCAATCACATTTCAGAAGCCTTCAATGTTATTGTCATTGTCATTGGGTGAAGGCAAACTTAGATAGTAAAATGCCTGTTGCTGAAAATGTTACATGCTTTGACTGAAAGACAGTAAGATTTTAGGCTGAAACAGAAGCTCTTTTCCGACTGATCGTCTTTCACAGTGCTGGAAGATGCTGCGTGGGTTGCAGGGGGAGAATCACCATCTGCAGTCTTGTTCATGAATGCGCCCTGTGTACAACAATGCTGAAGTGTTATACAAGTTATATCCATTGATGGAAAAATGGCACCAATCTCATAGGTGCAACCAGTGACTCTCAGATTGGATTTAAGGCCCACTCCTCAGGAGGATCTTACAGCTGGTACCATAAACCAGGGCCTGAACATGACAGGCAAATTCACAGGCTCCACCACTGAGGCCACTCCTATTAAATGCTTGTCAAATTGCCTTCTAAACATTTGTACTTATGTCTCATACATCATTGCTGAGATCAACCTCAATGGGACATGGATGGGAGCTTCATTTTCTACAAAGCATAGACTTAAAATTGCTCAAACTTTGGATACTAAGTGACTGACTTCTTGACATAATGGCCCAATCATTAGCCATAGGAAAATAATCAGATACCTGTATTTTCCCCCTCCATTGTTCAGGTAACATTGCAGAAAAGGTAATGAAAAGAATGTAAGATCCGAGGGAAGGCATGGGGCTCTATGAGCAATTTTCTCTGAACTGAAACATTCTTTCCCAAAAAGAGGATCATTGGAACTCAAAATTATACTGACAAAGTTCAGAAAGTAAACAACTCAGGAGTCTCGTTCACAAGTTTCTGAAACTTGTGAGATTCACAAGAACCTTCCTCAAGTTTATTTGAGCAGTTGAAACTGGGAATAGGATTCTTCCAGACCAGCAGAGCTGCCAGCAAGTTATGCAGAGAGACTAAAAAGTGGGGACATGATGTGTCATGGCTCATATTGTGATGGACTTTTCAGTCACTCGTATACCTGCAAGTAATGCCAATAAGCTCACTGATTCAGTAAGCAAAACTGGATGGAATCATTGATTCCAATTGCTCTATCATTGATATCCTCCCTGGGGCTTATATTCCTTTGTTTATGTCTCCCCAGGAAAAGTCTCACAACAACGGCAAGCTGTTGTTATACTTCCATCATTGGTGTAGGAATATTGTAGATAAGACATGAGCAAATGTTTATCCATATGTTACAAACTATGGTTTACAGTACAAGAAAATGCTCCCTAAAACCATAGGGGCCCTCTCTATCAAGATATCCACTCTGCCCCACTGTCAACTCAAACATCCTGATCCATCATGTTCCCATCCCTCCATGCCCTGCCCTTGAACTCCCCTACCCCCCCCCCAGTTTACCCCAGACATTTCATCTATTTCTTCTTTCCAGGGAGATCCATGTGTTCCTCTTAGGGTCTTCCTTGTTACCTAGTTTCTTTGGGACTGAAGATTGCAGACTGGTTATACTTTGTTTTATGTCTAATATGAGGGAGTACATACCATGTCTGTCTTAGGTCTGGGTAATCTCACTCAGAATAGTTTTTTCCCAGTTCCATCCATTTGCCTGCAAATTTCATGATGACATTGTTTTTTTTTTCCACTGAGTAATATTCCATTGTGTAGATGTACCACATTGTCTTTATCCATTTTTCAGTTGAGGGACATCTAGGTTGTTTCTAGGTCCTGGCTATTACAAATAATGCTGCCATGAACATAGTCGAGCAAGTGCCTTGTGGTATGATTGGGCATCCTTTGGGGATATGCCCAAGAGAGGTATCGCTGGATCTTGAGGTATATTGATTTCTAAAGTCATCACCATAATGATTTCCAATGTAGCTGTATAAGATTGCACTCCCACCAGCAGTGGAGGAGTGTTTATGTTACTCCACATCTTCTCCAACATAGGCTGTCATTAGTGTTTTTGATCTTTGTTATTCTGACAGGTGTAAGGTAGTATCTCAGTGTCATTTTGATTTGCATTTTCCTGATGGCTAAAGATGATGAACAATTCTTTAATTGTATTTTGGCCATTCAAGATTCTTCTATTGAGAATTCCATGTTTAAATCTGTACCCCATTTTTAATAGGATTATTTGGTATTTTAATGTCTAGTTTCTTGAGTTCTTTATACCTTTTTAATATCAATCCTCTGTCAGATGTGGGATTGGTGCATCTCTTTTCCAATTCTGTAGGCTGCTGTTATGTCTTATTGACAGTGTGCTTTTCCTTTTAGAAGCTTTTCAGTTTCAGGAGATCCCATTTGTTAATTGTACATCATAGTGTCTTTGCTGTTATTGCTATATTCAGGAAGTATTCTTCTATTATACTAGAGAGCCCTACTCAGCATGGTCATCTAGGTTCCTTAGGCCATCCCATAGCTCACCAGTACATGCCAGGCAAACTGGGGGCCGTGGATTGCCTACAGCCTTATGGTAACAACCCCAAGTGGGATTCATGCCAGAAATGCAGGGATGGTTCAACATGAAAATCTGTCAATATATAATCCACCATATGAAGAAACTGGAAGACAAAAAAAATCATCATTTCATTAGATGCTCAAAAACCTTTGACAAAATCCAGCACTCCTTAATGATAAAGGTTCTGGAGAGAACAGGGACACAAGTAACATACCTAAACTTAATAAAGGCAATGTACAGCAAGTTTACAGCCAACATCGAACTAAACAAAGGGAAAAATTAAAGTGATTCCACTAAAACCAGGGACATGATAAGGCTGTTCACTCTCTTCATATCTGTTCAATACAGTACTCAAGGCTCTAGCTAAAGCAATAAGGCAACAAATGAAGATCAAGGGGATACACATTGGAAAGTAAGAAGTCAAACTTCCACTATATTCAGGTGATATGACAGTATACATAAATGACTCCAAAAATTCTACCAGGGAACTCCTACAACTGATAAAGACCTTCAGTAATGTGGCTGAATAAAAAAAAAAAAAAAACAACTCAGGTCCATTCTTTCAACATTTAAAAATATATACCATTGCTAAATACAATAAGCATCTATTTCTTGGTCTTGGAAAAGAAGCCTCCTCCTCTTCCTTCCAGTCCTTGTCCTCCTCTTATTCTTATTCTTCTTTTTCAATATTTTTTCAGCATTATTTTAGACAGCCCCCATGTCTGCCTCTATCATCACTAGCCTCCCCTGTTATTTCTTACTCATTCTACTTTACTGGAAAACAATCTACTCATATTAGTCCTATTAGAGAAAACAGTACAGAGAATTCCTGGTTCAAATACATAAAGTCAACATAAACGTTTGCAGAGTGGATGAAGGGTTTCATTCACCAAAGCATGTATATGTAAACTGCTTCAATTCCAAGTGGGTATGTAATATATCATCACACTGGATGAACACAAGAAATCGCATGTGTGTTTTGCTAAAATTCCTCTAGTTGTGCATGAGGTGCTTGGAATTCCCTGGTTTCTGGCTCAAGAAGGCAGACTGAGTAAGTACACTTAACGTGGATGAATTGCTTCAGGGATAATTAGAATGTCCAAGGTGCACCATTACAGTACAAAATCATACTTTCTGATTTATTTCCAGCATCACACTCTCAAAATCCTTTATGAAAACCGCAGTCTGGGAATTTACTGTCTAATCCGTTTGTGCTTTTATGCGTGTGTTATATATCTTTCTTTTGGAATGGAAAGATCTTCATCTGTCCCAGCCTTCCAGCACGTGTTTGCTCTCTCCTGGCAGCTCATGCGAGAATAATGCACATTATAAATCCTTGAAGATCCCAAGTTCTCAAAGAGCAAAGACAACAAGAGAGCAGTGGAGTGCAGCCCCCTGCTCACCCTTCCCTCCCACCACCTCCCTGCTTGCTCCACTCGAGGGAACAAACAGAATCATTTGTCCTTGTTATAAAAATGGTTGAGCCACTTAAAAATTTTTAACTTCAAAGACTTTTTGTTTTAACTGAGTTCCCCACGTCTCAGCTCTATTTGTCAATAAATCAAGTCATAACACTCTAAAGCCTCGAAGCCACTATATGTTTGAGGCTTGCTTTTTGCTGAACTTTCATGTTTTATTTCAATTAGGAAGGAAAAGTCTCGGCATTTGCTTCACCAATGGATGAATCATATCTCTTTCTCAAAAAAATACTTCATGTAACCTTAAGTAAAATGATCAAAAAGAGCAAAATCAGAAGGTCTCTGTTTATGTTTCTGTTCCATGTCACACTACCAAGACTGATTTCAAAGGTTTTTCTCAATTTGCCCCCCCCAAAAAGGGGGGGAGACCTAAACTACCCAAACTTTCATAAGAATTAGGCATGTTCCTACTCTAAACTAAGAGGAAGAAATAAAATCATAGTATTACAGCAGGAAATTTGCATATGTGTCACACAAGACGTGACAGTATACCATGTTCTCGTTCAGTCAAACAGCTTTCGTAGTTTTGTTCTTAGTTTATTTTCAGTGTGTTCTAAGTTACTTCATTTCCACAGGCTGCTCACAGTACCACCTAAATCAGTGGTTCTCAGCCTGTGGGATGCGACCTTTTTGGGGGTGAGATCAGACTTCCCATTCACAAGGGTCGAATATCAGATATTCTGCATATCAGATATTTACACTGTGATTCGTAACAGCAGCGAAATTACAGTTATGAGGTAGCAATGGAATAATTTTATGATGGGGGGTCACCACAACACACGGAACTGTATTAAAGGGTCACAGCATTGGGAAGGTTGAGAACCACTGACCTAAAGTCTGCTTAGAAGAGCAGTTTTACATTAAGAGGCCTTGGGCCATGAGTAACCATTTTGGGGAGTTTTAAATGACGTGGGGGAGGGAACAAGTCTATCAGGTATTAGAGTAAAGGTTTAAGTTTACATGAAAACAACTGTCTTTGCAGTCATCTTTATTTCTGTCATTTTAAAATTTTCGTGCAGGCTTCAACAAAATTAAAGTCTCAAAGACATGAAAGAAGGGCAATTTGAGCTCATACAGAGGACCTTGGCTCAATTCCTAGCACAGATATGAAGGTTCTCAACCAGGCTTTCTGACACAATCATCTGGACTCCGTGGGTGCCGAGAAAACAGATAGTATTCTTACATGCATTTAGGAAAAGCATTCGTGCACTTAAAACAAAAACAGATATCATTATAAAAGATATAAGAAAAATTGCATGTGGTTATTTTTAAACAGAAAGGTCAAATTTTTCTATAAACCTCATAATTAGAGTTACAGTGTTCTGCACAGGTTAGGCATTGCAGAGTTCTAAAATTTTAAAAATAGTCACTATAGTGGGAATAAAATGTAGAATTATGTGTTGTGATATTAGCAATTTGCTTTCTTTGAAATGAATTAAACAGAAATTCCCAACTAAATGTGACATACTGAATGTAGCAAACGCTCTGGGGAGTAGGAAGAGCCATGTTCCAGAACACAGTACAGAAATCCAGGCTTAGGGCACTGAATTGCTTGCGTACACGGGCATGAGTAAAGAAATGGTACGTGCTGGTCCATGTAGGCTTAAGTCAGGAGCTCAAAGCAGAAGGAAGCTCCAGTTGTTTTTCTCACACAGAAGCAGGATACTCATTCTAGAGAGATGAGTAGGGCAATAACCATGCTGCGCATGGCCCTTGGGCCCTCCGATGCCATGAAGTTACAACAAGGTATCACATCAACAAATACGATAAAAAGGAACCAGGCAATTTGATTAATCCAATACTGGGACATTTCTACATCGTCTCTTGATAAGAGAGACGTTAGTCCATAGTTTTTGTAGAGTTACATTTTGAAGAAAAAAGAACAATTATACATAAAGAAAAGCTAATAAATTGTACAGAAAAGATGACAATGCCTAATAAGGGATGGAGAAACTCAACACTCATTCTTCTTTTTGTGAAGATTTGTCACTCTTATTGGTTTAATAAAAAGCTGAAAAGCCAATAACTGGGCAAGATTTCCAGGCACAGAAAACTCTGGGAAAAAGAGAAAGTCCAGTTTTATTTGATGTGGCAATAGATTTATGATCACGTTCTGGAAACTGCTTCACACTTGATTATATAACTATAGAAGGCCGTAGGCTATTTAGTAGAGAGCAGTGGGCTCTCTGTAACTGGTAGGCTGAGCATTCTCAGTTAGAGAATACACATGCTTTCTTTGGATGTTAAAACCGTAATGGAAGCTTCAGGAAAGCAACATTTCAATGACCATCTTTTTTTTCACATTTAATTTTTTATTATTGCATTATAAATAGTACCATTCAAAATTTCCACCTCCTCCGCTCCTA
>PVIU01005123.1:12117-117713 GCA_004026605.1 Ondatra zibethicus
TCAGTCCCCATTGTCAGTCATATTCAGAGAGTCTGTTTCGATCACATGCTCGTTCAGTCCCAGTCCAGCTGGCCTTGGTGAGCTCCCACTAGATCAGGCACACCATCTCAATGGGTGGACGAATCCCTTGCGGTTCTGACTTCTGTGTTCATCTTCTCCCTCCTTCTGCTCTTCAACTGGGCCTTGGGAGCTCAGTCCAATGTTCCAACGTGGGTCTCTGTCTCTATCTCCATCCGTCGCCAGATGAAGGTTCTTCTGCTCTTCCACTGGACCTTGGGAGCTCAATCCATTGCTCTGGTGTGAATGTGGGTCTCTGTCTCTATCTCCATCCATTGGACGAAATTTCTATGGATTTGATCAAGATATTCATCAGTGTGACTATGGGACAATGATAGTTCCGGCACCCTCTCCTCTGCTGCCCAAGGACCTAGCTGGGGACATCCCTGTGGACACCTGGGATCTCCTCTAGAGCCAAGTATCTTGCCAGTCCTAAAATGACTCCAATAATGTAGATATCTTATTCCCTTCTCCAACATCCGCCTTTCCTCCATCTCCACCCTCCCACTCCCCCAATCTCTCCCTAGTCCTTCCCTTCTCCCTTCTCCTTCCCCCTCCCCCCTCCCCCCGCCCCCACCCCCCACCTCTATCCCCACCCCCGTATTCCCACCTTTTGCCTGGCCATCTTTTGAAGATCTTACACAGCATCTAAAAGAAAATCCATATTTTTACATGGGTTTTATAATCCACACTTGATTCTAGATCATCTTCCTTTTTGAGATTAATTTCACTTTTGTTCTCGAAAACTTTAAGAAAAATAATTTGGCTTTCCTTGTTAAATGAACTGGAAATATATGAACAAATCATCTCCATGAAACTTTGTGACTCATTGTTTATCATAAACCAGGGGATCTGTAAAATTGTGTTGCTATGAATTTGGGTTTTCCTTCCATTTATTTTTAGTGATTGAATCCCAAACCTCTTATCTGCTATCAAATGTTCTTCAACGAGCTACAACCTCAGCATGGCTACTACAAATTCTTAATACCTCAGCAAAGTTATGGCCATCTTCAGAATCTCTCAAAGAAAAACATAACCTTAAGGATAGATATTCATTGAAGACATTCTGTGTTTCTATCTCTCCTATCGTGGGTTATTTGCTCAACACTTTTATTTTGAAAGGAAAAGAAATTTAAGCCACTGCACTGAACTTTATGTGAATTGTTATCTTGTTGCAGTTTCTTATCCTGTTTGTCTGGATCTTCTATTATCATTTACATAGTTGGCATGTTAGATCATAAATAAATGGATTATATAATACAGTATTTTTTCCTGTGAGATTTCTACATTCAAATTTTTTGGATAATTATCTTTAAAAATTTATGTTTCTAAGTGTGTGTGTGTTTGTGTGTGTATGTGAGAGAGAGAGAGAGAGAGACAGAGAAACAGAGAGAGAGAGAGAAACAGAGACAGAGACAGAGATCTGTGTGTTCATATCCTCAAAGGCCAGAGAGGGCACCAGATACCCTGGAGCTGTAGTTATATGTAGTTGTGAGCCACTCTATGTAGATGTGGAAATGATCTCAGGTTCTCTGGAAGAACAACAATTGATCATAACCACTGAGCCATCTCACTCTGTAGATCAAGTTGTTCTCAAACTCACAGAGATCCACCTGGCTCTGCTTCCCAACTAGTGGGATTAAAGGCATGCACCACCATTGCCTGTCTGAGCCATCTCTCTGGCTTCCCAAAAATCAATGAATGCAGGGAAACTTCACTGACACTATTTTGCACTTGGAGTGAGAACTGAACCCTTGTTTTGCTTCTTCATTACTCATCTAAAACTTTATGACTTCCTTCAAAAACTTTTACTAAATATTGAATATTAATGATTAGCATTTAAATATTAGGCATTAGTTATTTTAATAATACATTGGGCCCATATTTCTTATGATCTCAAATTCTTCATAAAATATTTTCTTATCTCAATATCCAAAGTACATTTTTTAATATAGCCTCTCATTGGTGTAGGAGGTCCTTCTGTATTTCTGTTGCTTTCATTGGTTGAATAAAGAGACTGCCTTGGCCTTTTGATAGGGCAACCCTCAGGTAGGTGGAGTAGACAGAACAGAATTCTGAGAAGAAGGACAGACAGGCAGCTGTCATGGTTCTCCTGCCCAAGACAGACGCTGGTTAGGAATCTTTCCTGGTAAGCCACGACCTTGTGGTGACATACAGATTATTAGAAATGGGTTGAATCAATGTGTAAGAGTTAGCCAATAGGAGATTATAACTAATGGGACAGGCAGTATTTAAATGAATACAGCTCTGTGTAATTATTTCAGGACTTAAGATGGGTGGGACAGAACAAGGGGCCCTGTGCTGGGCAGCTGGGAGCTGGCTGGGTGCTGGGAACACAGCCCGTGCCTCTTACCACATCTCATCAAATTTCTTTGGATTTAGACTTTTCTGTATTATATAGTTCTTTTAGTCATCTATAGTTCACCATTGTGTATGAAAGAGAAACTTACCCCCCAGCAATGCTGATGCATGCATGGAGAGCCCATTTATATTAGTTTTTATGGTCTGAGTTGATGAGGGTGACTGACCAGGTCTCTTTCTCAAGGAACAGTTCCCACTGAGATATGAACTTGGATCACTGGATTCAGAATCCAGAGTATTAACCATTGCACCCTGGAAAACAAGGATAAAATTCAATGAACTTCATGTAAACGTTGATTTTCTAAACTGCCTAGTGAAATGCTTTTTCTTCTTTTTCTTTAGAGACTTTTGTATTTGCTTCACTACAGGACAGGCTTGCATTAGCTTCCAGCCTACTGTTAGTCTAAACAACTGATCTGTCTCAAAACCTCTGCTCTATAGTGAGCTTGCTTTCTTCAAAGGAAAGCACCATTTCTTTGTACCTTCAAATTAAGTTTATTGTTCTGCAATATTTATGAGTTTTTGCTACTCAGAGGATATTTTGCTGTATTCCACAGAAACATACGGGTATTAACAAAACTGTAATTTAGGAATGAAATTGTTCTTTTGTTTAGAGGCCTGTAGAGCATATGTTTGCAGGAATTTCCAACTTGGACAACTGGGGAGACCTTTTCTTTCCCCCCAAAACAAACAAACAAACAAACAAAAATCCAAGTTTATTGGTATTGCAGAATATCAAAAGTTCATTATTATTGTCACATGATGAAGAGCTAAGTTAAAATTACAGAAATGAATCAATTTATGCCAGTTTTCCTTTTCTTTTAAACAGGGTTATATAGCCCAATCTGGTCTCAATGCTTCAATCTTCCTCCTGCAGCCTCCCCAGGGTTGGAGCTAGTTTCTGTTCTGTCATTATTTTTATTAATGAGATTAGAAGCTAGGCTGCTTTCCACATGTTCAAGTTGAACTTCATAAATAAAACAGGAAATGCTTGGTATTTGGGAAGCAATCATATACTATTTCGTTACTTTTCTATGTCTCTTTTTGGATTACTAGGTTTCATATTCTTAGTTTTGAAATGTTATTGCCTTTGAAATTCTAGGACTTTAAAGAGGATGCATAATAAGCTTAACTTTAATCTTTGATGGAAAAAGTATTCACTCAAATATTTTTAAATACAAATCACTCCATCAGACAGATATTTAACATAGCATGAAGTTCTTTCTCATACAGGGGCTCACTGTGTGCACCCACTCACCTGGAACCCACTGTGTAGACCAGACTGTTCTATAATTCACAAGGATCTACCTGTCTCTCCTTCCTAGTGCTGGGATTAAAGGTGTGCACCACGATAGCAAGCAAAGGTTTTTAAATTAATGCTTAATTGTGCATGTGTATGCCTCTGTCTGTTTCTTTGCTCTGTGTGTATGTGTGTGTATTTGTGTATGCCTTTGTCTGTGTCTTTGTGTTTGTGTGTGTGTGTGTGTGTGTGTGTGTGCGTATGAGTATGTGGGGGGGGGAGGTGGGGGAAAGCGTTCATGTGAGCACCATTGCTAACAGAGTCCAGCGGTGTCAGATGCCTTGGGAGCTGGAGTTGCAGGTAGTTGCAAGCTGCCCTCCCATATCATTAAATCTCCTATAAGCAGGAAATTGTTCAGGAGAAATAAGTTCAAGGTAAATTATGTCAAGAAAAATCTAAACCCAAACACTAGATAGGACAAAATTATATTTGTGTAAGCATGTTTGAAAACATTTGAAGGAAATGGCCATATTTACCCCAGGCCAAAGTGAATTCACACATTGGCTTTTAACTAACAGCATTAAAGTGCAATAACATACTTATGATCGAATTTTAAATCATTTCCCTGTTTTTAATTACCTCCCCACAGGAAAAAAATCTAAATAATTGTTTTGGAAACATCTTCTTTGTCAGTGTTGCCTTCTCTTCACTGGCAGTTTCTAGGCTCTATTTCTTTTTTGTCAGATGTCATTAACTTTAATCTATTTGTTTCTGTGGGGAAATAGAGACTGTGTAGGACACTGTGTAAACTCATCTTAAACTCTGGGTGGCAAATCCTTGCCTTATCTCGTAATTCCTTCAGGCTCTTGGCACTGCTTCCTTTTATCATAACTGCTCTCTTCCTACCCTTCCACTGCTGTGGGATGTCTTTCTGACTGCTCTGAATATGTGCTGCTCTCAATGGTTGATACGTAAAGCTGCTTTGGCCTATGGCAAGGCAGGTTAGAGCCAGGCAGGAAGTCTAAGCAGAGATACAGAAGAAGGGCAGAGTCTGGGAGATGCCAGCCAGCTGCAAAGGAAGTAAGACATGTTGAAAATGAGGTAATGCTGTGGCCATGCGGCAATACATAGATTAATAGAAATGAGTTAATTTAAATGTAAGAGCTAACTAATAATAAGCCTGAGCCATTGGCTTAACATTTATAATTAATTATAAGTTTCTGAGTGGCTATTTGGGAACTAATGAGCAGGACAGAGAGCTCCAATTACAATCCACAATGACAGAATAACTGAGAAATGTCAGAATGAGCAAAAAGCCTTAGGAAACAGTAGTTTATCCCCATAGTTGAAAGTCTACTAAATACAGGCATAATTTAAAGGATATATACAAACCAAAAAGCAAACTATTTCTTCTCCTAGAAGAATTAGAATTGAACTGTTCTCATAACAATAAAACTTTGAATGTTGTTAAGAATACAAGACAATTAACATTTGTGGCTCACTCAGTACAAAGTGCTGTATTGATTACCCACATCCCAGAGAAATCATTGGCTCATCATATTTATTTTATTCCAGTATGGATTATCTATCATGTGCAAATTTAATTACTTATAAAGAAAAATTCTGACTATTTCTCCTAGATTGTCCTTAAAATTTTACCCCAGACAGATTTTTGTATAGAAACACACAGTTAGCAGCCTATTTGTCTGTGCATCATCAATCTGTAGAGACAATTGACACTGTTTAATCTGGGACTCAATTCATCACCTAAGATTCATTTCCCCATAAAAGAACTGGAAAGGCTCTATCTGTGTACCTCTATTGTGTTTCTCCTCAAATCCCTTCCAAACTCTGCGAAAATAATTCACTCCCAAATTTTACCATACTATTATGAAATTCCCAGATGAGAGTTATTTCCTCTGGCTTATCTTCACGAACTTCACTGAGATATTGATAAAACATTATTTTCTTAAGATTTTTCATGTATGTGTTAATTTTAGTTGGTTCAATTAGGCCATTGAATTCCATGGGCAAATACATCTACATTTAATATTATAGTATTCCTGCATGAAAAATAAACTTGCATATGTATGAACATCCACAACTCCATAGACATTATGACCTTTGAGAAAGCAACTCAAGTTCCAGGAGATCCACTGCTCTCTTCTGATACCCATGGACATAAGACACACATGCATGCAGAGAAAAAGTCATACACACATAAAATAAATAATTATAAGAAAAAAACATGCATTAAATGTATATGCGACTCTGAACATTCACAAAAGTTCTCCCCAGATATGGGTTTTTACATATCACTTTCAGGCAAATTGTCAAGGGTTCCGTGGTAACATTTTGGTGTATTTCTTCAACATTGGTGGCAATAATCACTGCCAAAGTGTTTATTTTCTGTCTTTCCAGGAACTACTGACAATTTTTCTGACTTCATCAAATGTTTATGGGACAAATCTCTCTCTCTCTCATTTCCCTATAATCTATCCATCATGTATCTATCTATCTATCTATCTATCTATCTATCTATCTATCTATCTATCTATCTATCTATCTATCATCTCTATTTGTGTATGTGCATGTTTGTGTGTGAGTGTATTTCAGTCTCTGTGTGCATGTATGCACATTCAAACTGTACACATATGTGCGTGCTCACATGCTTACACTGTTGCTATTGTTGCCTATATCCACATATGCATAGTTCAGCTACCCCCATTATATTTTATTGTACATTTATAGAAGAGAGGGAAAAGTCAGTCATCCTTCCCAAGAGGAAATAAAATCATTTCACACGTTATTTTCTCCAGTTCCAAGCACTGTCCCATGCCAGCAGCTGCACTCTGCAGACACCGGGGTGCTTTCTCTGTGAAAAGAGATAGAATTATGGTCTCTTTGCCTCACAAATGGGCGAGTCTAAAATGTATAATGATCTATAGTCAATAAGGATAATAAAGTAAAAATACATATTCTACATTTTTTAATTTTTGTGTAATTGCTCAGTGAAAATACATAAACGCTAATTCACTATTTATACATGCCGAGTTCCTAGTTCAGTCATCAGCTCTGAAAAGGAACTGAATGAACAAATAATACTCTAGTGTGCTACTCTCAGTAATCATAATGGCTGTAATCGGAATATCACTTTGTACAAGACTTTTATAGTTCTAGTGCCGGACGGAAAAAACCCCAAAGAGTAAGAAAAATCAGACTAACACACCTTGCTCTTGCCTTTGACCTTAACATCTCTGTATTCTTGTGTGAAGAACACTTTGCTGTGTCTTCATAACAATAAGCAAAACCAGATGCAAAGTTGTTGGCTAAATGGTGTTAACACGGTTCCTGCATCTTCAACTCTTTTTGTCCTAACTTTAAGAGTAAATCAAACGCAGATGCATCCATGCTTCAGATTTATTATTCTTGGTTGATTCAATCTCTTCTCAGCTAAAAATAACCTGGACAGCTCATTAATTACAAGGCCTGTGTTCTTCCTGTGGATCCTGGTAATACTCAGCTTTTCAAAGTTTGGGTTACCCTGACTTTGAGAAGAAATAGGGCTAGATGTCCAAAGAAAACCAAGTAAACAACCACGGGTCTTGTCTTCAGCTACAAGAATGATATTCCTCTAACTCAACCTTCTAGTACATAGGAGTCTTCTGAATGTCTGTGGATAATTCCCTACTTAACTTTCTTTCAATCATTCTACCAAAGACAGTTCACTGGGAACACAGATACAGACAATAGTGACAGAAGAGAAACATTTCTCAAATACTATTTCTGAATGAGAATCAACCCCTTCTATTGTGTTAAAGATGTTCTTATTAGTTATTTAGGAGAGAAAACACAGTGGGGGAGTTCTGTTGTCCTAGATTTTCATCTACATCTTCACAATGCCAACCTCTAATAATAGTAGCCATTACTACACTGACTTCCAACTTGGCCAGGCTTTGTAAACAAAGGCTATGACTTTGTTCCAACAAAATGTTCCCCAAGCAGGCAGGAGGCCCAATTTTTGGCTTCTAAGCCATACCTAACAAACATCCTGAGAGCTATCAAACACTACTGGGTAGTAGAGGACATAAAGAAACACAGATTTTAATCTCAGGATATTTCTATTTGTAAACTGGTAAGTGAGCTTAAGTATCACGTTCTTCATAAGCGATACTTTGTAATTAGTTTACAATGACATAGTATCAAAGAAGGCATCACACACTGAGATAATAGGTGTGATTGCTTATTTTAAATCTGAAAGTAGAAAAATATGATGTAACTATTGTTTGGTGGCCATCATTGTGCATAGTAATATTCCTGAATTAATTATGTTGGTGGTAAATTTCTAATACTGTGAAAAGCACAAATTTTCTTCTACTATTTCATATTGTTTCATTTTTCAATTGAAGATGATTTAAAGAGAATTGAATGGGACTGTTCTCAGTTTTGGGTTCTGGTAGCTAATATTTTTTTCTAAGAGTAGTGTTTTGAGTTAATTTTGTTAAGAATGTGTGTGTGTGCAGATAGATACACAAATATATTTCAAATAGAATCTTCAGTTCTTTACACTATTTACCCTTTGACACTTCTGTAATGTTTTCCACAGGAAAAATAATTCTCATCTTCTTTCTTCTTTCTAATGATTTTATTTTTCTTTTTTCATCTCCCACACAATAAATCCTTACAGAAGCTTCCCCTTCCTCTCTCCCAGCCCCCTCTCAAATCTCCTCTCCCCAGATCCACTGCTCCTCTGTTTCCCTCAGACAAGGGCAGAATTCCCAGTGATATCAACCAAACATGGCATAATATGATGCAATGGGACTAGACATAAACCTTCATATCAACACTGAACAAGGCAACCCAGTAAAAGAAAAAGGGCCCCATGAGTATGTAAAGGAGTCAGAGACTTCACCCTCACTCCCGTGGTTAGAAGTCTCACAAAAACTGCAAGCTAAATAACCACAACATGTATGACAAGGCCTAACTCAGACCCATGTAGGCTCTGTGGTTGCCACTTCAGTCTGTGAGCCCACATGAGCCCTGATTAGTTGATTCTGTGGTCTGTGTTCTTCTGGTGTCCTTGACCCTCTTGGGGTATCATGAAATTTTCAGGCAAATATATGGAACTAGAAAAAAATCACGTTGAGCTAGACAACCCAGTCACAGAAAGACACATATGATATGTACTCACTTATAAATGGATAGCACCCCTTAAGTAGAGGATAATCACACTACAATCCACAGACCCAGAGAGACTAAATAGTAAAGAGGGCTCTAGGAGATATACGTGGAACTCTCTGTAGAAGGGAAATAGCACAGATTTTGTAGGTGGTCTGGAGGCAGGTGGAAATGGGATCAGTAGGGTTCAGGTTAGAGAGGAAGGGGTGGAGGGAGAGAGTACAGGGATGGGGACTACAGTAGGTGGGCCTCTAGGGGACAGTGTGGAAACCTGGGGCAGTGGAAATTCTGGGAACCTATGAAGGAGATCCTAGTGAGGTCATCTAGTAATGGAGGATATGGGACCTCAACTGGCCTTCTGCAACCAGGCGAGGCTCCTAGTGGTGAGGTTTGGACATCAACCAGCCACAAAACCTTCAGCTCACAACCTGTCCTCCTGGCAAGATGTACTGGGGCAAAGGTGGCTTAAAGCTTGTGTGTGTGGTCAGCCAATGATTGGTCTAACTTGGGAACCACCCCATGAGAGGAAGCTCATGCCTGACACTTCCTGGATGGCCAGGAACCAGAAGGTAGTTGACTCAGAAATCTTAGTAAATTATTTCTGTGCACACTGCGAGAAAATCGGACTTCTATCATGTTCTTTAATCATAGTCCTGTGCTTTTACAGTGTGGAGACATGACCATTTTCAGTCTGACAATCACCAGTATTTGTACAATATGAGCCCGTACAGTAGCACCCTATCTCAGGAAAACTGTTAAACCATAATAGGCCCTATGAAAGATAATGAACAAAAACATTTAAAATATTTCAGATGAATCTCTAATTCACAATATATTTTTAGTCTGAAGGTGATCAGGAATAGTGAATCCAGCAAATATCACCTAAATATTTATGGCTCGAATAACTGAGCAAATCTGCAGTTGGGATTCTCTTCCACTAAACCTCAGAGGATTGTATCTTTAACAAGAATATTTTAGAGTTCAAAGGAAGGAGAACATTAATATAACCCAAGGCTTTACAAAGTATGCATTTTAATAATGAGCAGATCTGAGCATCTATTTCCAACCAAATAAAACCACATTCATTTCTGAAGGTTATTTATAATTTTAAGATACCAAACATGAAAAGGACAGTCAGCTATTAAATGTCACAGGGAGGTTCCTATAGAAGGACTGATTTAACTGCTTGTGTGAATGTACCACAGGGTAGGTTGGTCACAAGCAGACCCTGTCATGAGCTCTCCAGGTCCCCACAAGGAGGAAAGAAGTTCATGGATGAAGGACAAACTGTAGCACAGTCCCATGAAATAAACTCTCACAAGCAGCATCTTTTCTCTAAATTCCTCCCCTGCTTCCCTCTCTCTTTTCTTTCCACTGCTCCTCCCTTCTCTTTCCTTTTTATTTGAATGTTATTCAATTATAACTAACGCGATGAACGACTCATTCCTCTGCCAAATGTCTGCTTCTGTTACATAGGAAAAGAGTTTTCAGCAGAAACTATCACCTGAAACTCAAAGCAGAAGAGATGTTTTAATCACACATGAGTGAGCAGAGGGTACCCTTGCCACTTTCTGGCTGCTTCTCACACCGAGACCTGATTCTTGCGGGTACATTGTCTTTTCTTCAACACATGTACCCAAAGCAAGCTGGCTTGATTCTGTTTGCCGGAACAGACACATATGACATTTGCTCTTCGACAACGAGGAACTATAAGCACAAACCCTTACCTTGTCTATACTTTACCTAAGGCTCATGCCACCCCAATTTCATATAAACGCTGCACAGGATAAACCCTCTGAGTGTGTTCTCAGGCACTATGGACTTTGATGCAGCCAGACATCTGTCACCCTTGTAAAACAGAAAGTGGGCTGCCTTTCAGAGGTGAACACCCTTACCTTTATGTATTCTAGGAACTGCCTACTGAGTTAACTGCATTTTTGGCCAGAAGACACATTTAATTTGGCTTATATTCCTTTTCTCATTAGCAAAGCTATTTATAGAGTATGAATGATAGATGATCTACCTCTTTCCATCTGGACTGTTACCAAGGCTCTATCATTAACTCAAGCCCCTTCATAATTAGTAAAACTCCAGAATGTAAAATCTAGTTGTTTGTTTCAGATCAAGGTTGATTAGCAGATCAAATACCAATCATAATTATAAATAGACTTTCTGACATGGAGATTCTCTCCTCTCTCTGTCTCTTTCTGTCTTGTCATAATACATATGACTCCATCCAAGAAGGCCAGGTAACTTTGCAAAGTTGCCAGTATCTAGAACCATAACCAATTCACAATCCTAAAACTGGAACAATCAAAATAATTTGTGCAACTATTATGTTTTGAATGACTTGATGATTCCAAATGTCATAAAATTCTTAGCTAACAGATCAGAGCTCTAGAGAAATCCCTACATCAGAATGAAGAGAAGCTATCCACGCAGAATTAGATTTCCCTCGAGATATACTCATAAACAGATCCATCTTACATCATGTGTATCTACTATTCTTCTATACTATTATGTCTGCTATTTTTCTAGAAGGGAAGTTGATTTTTTTTGCCAGCACAGCTGTTGCACTTGAATCTACTGCTCTTTCAGCCCGTAAATGTGGCTCTGCATTTCCTGGCCCACAAGTGTCTGCCTTCTGCCACTGCCACCAAATGTAGTTTTAAATTAAATTTCTATCATTCTATTTACTAATAAAGACTACTGAATCAGAGACAGGGTGAAAACCAGCTAGTACAGAGAGGCTGAAGAGCAACCAGCTGACAAGAGTCTCAAAAAGAGAGTGTCTTCTGTAGCTTCAAACCTAAAATGACCACCGCACTCAAAATCACTCCCTTCTACTTCCTGTGTGTTTTTCTGTTTTCCAGACTCCTTTTGATTACTCCTGTCAACTAGTTGCTGACTCTACCTCCTGACCCACAGTTGGTTTTATTTAATTAATGCAAATGGAAACTCAGGGTTCACAGTGTTAGTATATATCCCCCAACAGGAAGTCTCTAGTAGTTCACTGTTCTGCAATTCTGCTCACTTCTATTTGGTATTTGGTAGATCAAATTATTACTTTTTATAAGTAAAATGAAGAATATTTGCCTTCAGGCAATTTATATTTAATTTTAAATAAACATTTGCATGTTTCCTTGCAAATAACTTCTAAAAGAAACACCTAAATATAGGACAGATCTTCATGATCACAGTATAAAGGCCTTTTATTCTCAGGAAGTTAATCATGGGAGTAACATAAATCATACCTCCAACCTATATCCCCAGATATTGCTAGAGATCTCTGAATGTTATCTTCCAATTTGGCCAGATCAACATAAGATGCTCTAAAAATTTACCTCTATTTTCCTTTAATTAAAGGGCAAATGCTGGAAGTCCATACTTATTGCAGAAAGGAAAGAGAAATATTAGGCAAGCAATTGCATAGTAGGGCTGATCTCTTCCTTCATACATCGTCTTCCTTCTGTTTCTATGCCATTGGCTGAGAACCCAACAATGAAACACAAGCTTTTTGTTATATAAGCAATAGATACCAAAGTCGTTAGAAGCACAAAGTTAACGTCAAGATTTCTTTTAATGAAATGTAATCACAGTGGTTCAGCTCCTTCATCTATATTCCTCATCTATGAGGCGAGAATAAACTCTCAACACTGCTTTGAACATCTTGGAAAGCAACATACATCAAAACACCTGCAAGTACGCATTTCTTGGTATGGTAATTATACATTTCAGACTAAATTGAGTTTGGAATTATGGCAAAGTGGGAACATCATTGTCTAATATATAAACTAAGCAGTGTCTTCATTCAAATTCCTGACTGTATTTGTTACTCTTGTCACAATAATTAACTTTCTTTTCTTTTTTTAATAATTAACTTTCAATATCCTCACTATTGATTCATTTTTCAACATGTTCTTCTGTACTCTATGACGTAAACTCAACTGAGCATCTGCTTGATGAATAATTGAAATGCTAACACCCACATAATCATTACTTAGGGCACAAAATAAAACTATGCCAGTAAGCAGTCAATCATGGACCCTATAACGCAGGATACAGAAGTCCAGCACCCCATTTCCTCTCCACATTGCCTTTGGTGTTTGACAGTCATCACAGCAATAGAAACCTAACTAAGACGCTTGATCATAGTGATAATTGCTTGTTTATATCACTATGTATTTTAATTTCTGTTGAAGCTTTTAACTCTAAAACCCAAGGGTCATCTTATTTGTATGTTCAGTATTCACTTATGTTCACCTGTGTGGACGCAAGGGTTTTAATTTTTCTTTTATCTTTTTCAAATCTTCTGCATTAGTATTCTGCAGAGGTCAATCTTAGCATGGTGGTTCCATTGAGTTCTCCATGCTGCAGATAGCTTTGTTCTGTTTTGATACACAGTGGGTGGAACAAAGTCTCTTGTCCTTTCTTAATATGAATGGTGATATTGCACTGTCATTTTACAATTGCTGCTGGAGATTTGGGTTTCAATTTAACATTCAAATTTTTGTGATACAATCCTTTTGCCTTTGGATAGTTTTGTGGAAAGTTGTTTTAAAGTTGCACTAAGATAGGCATTTAGATGTATTTATTTTCTTTATTTAACTTAATTGAAATTAAAAATTTTAAAGATCTGTTCAGCTTCCTAAATTGATGTTTTAATGAGTCCGGGAAATTTTTCTTTCAATACCTCCTCAAATATTGACTCTGCTTCACTCTTTCAGTCTAATTATTGTTCATCATGACATCTTGATTTACTCCTCCTGTGACTTTTAAGATCTAAAGAAACATAAGATTACCATATCATTCCCCACTTTAAAAAATTTTACCCTGCTTGTCTTCTTGTCCATTATTTGGTTTATCAGCATGTCTAATATGTTATAAGTGCTCATCATACTTTGGATTTGGGTTATTCTGTAATTAATATCTAATTTTTTATTTATATTTTTAAAAGTATTACAGTCAAGTTGGTGTCACAAACCTCTAATCCTTTCACACAGGCAACAGAAGCAGTGGTCACAAGTTCAAAGTCAGCATCAGCTGCAGAGGGAATTTGAAATCTACATAGAGTATATGAGATATTGTCTCAAGGAACAAAATTAAAATTAAATAAAATGAATAAAATTGAGTAGGCTGTATTTAAGGATTTTACGTTTAATAGTTTCAAGGTTTTTTAATTCCTTTAGCATTGTGACTCTGGGTATTTTATAAGTGTCTATGGTAACGGTTAAGTGTCTGATTTTTCTAAGTCAGTGTGTGCTACTTTTGACAGATTTAGTCTGTTTTCTCATTTCTTTGTATACATAGATTATTCTATGCTCTTATCATTAAAAATGTTGCTTCAAAACCTAGGACAAAGGTGGCTTTGGTTAGGCTGATGGTAGTATTTGATTGTCCTGCTGACAGTATCAAGTGAGGGCCAGTAGGGGTAAAGACTAGGACCTAAGGGTTCATGAGTATGCAGCTGAAGCAATCAAACTTATCAACACATGGAACATAGTCTCAGTCCTTCTTTATTTTTCTTGCTATTTTCAATGGCAATGATATTATTAATTTAAAATTTTAATTATTATAGGGATTTGAATCACATTGTATAGAAGAAAAAGTTATTGTCTTAGTTACTTTTCTATTGCAAACTCTTAAAAAAGAAAATATTCAACTGCTGGATTGCTAAGAGTTTCAGAGGATTAGCACATTATCATCCTGGCAGATGGAAGACAAGCACGGTGTTGTAGAAGTAGCTGAGAGAATTATCCAGAAGGAGCAGGCAGCAAGAAAGAGACATTGGACCTAGTGTGGGCTTTTGAAACCTCAAAGCCCACTTCCAGCAACACACCTACTCCAACAAGGACACACCTGTTAATCAGTCATTTCTAAAGAGTTCATCAACTGGGAACTAGCCTGCAAATATATGGGTCTATGGGGCTCTTTCCATCCAAACCACCATGATTATGACGGACCACCTTGAGTGAAACTATGCCTCTTCAACCTCTTGATTTTCTTTGTCTTCAGAGATCGAAATTCTGCAGTTCATGGGGTTAAAATGGGTTCTTGCTGATTCTACCAACTGTATGAATCATCTACTTTTCTAGATTCCAATTTTCCTTTGAACTTCAGTTTCATTTACTCTTTGGTTTTGTTAGGTTATCAATATTTATGTGCAAAAGGAATCCACATATATGTTATACAATATGTATGTGTGCAGATGTATGTAGACACACATTTACATACTTATTTGAATAGTACTTGGTGTTTTATTTTTTCATGTATACTCTAGGTGTGTATTCATGAACATTCACCTATGACAACCTGTGAAGGCTGGAGGACAGCCTTGGAAATCTGTTCTCGTGTTTCACTTTCTTTGACACAGAATCTAGCTATTGTTTATCTTCTACATAAGCCAGGTTAGCTGGAAAACAAATGTTTTTAGTATTTTATTGAGCTATACATATTTCTCTGCTCCCCTCCCTTCCTTTCCTCTCCCCTTCATCCCTCTCCCATGGTCCCATGCTCTCAATTTACTCAGGAGATCTTGTCATTTTCTACTTCCCATGTACATTAGATCCATGTGTATCTCTCTTAGGTTCCTCAGCAGGCAAACAGATGGATCTAGAAAACATCATATTGAGTGAGGTAACCTAGATCCAGAAAGACAAATATCACATGTACTCACTCAGAAATGGTTTTTAGACATAAAGCAAAGAAAACCAGCCTACAATTCACAACCCCAGAGAACCTAGACAACAATGAGGACAGCAATCTTTTAAGGATTCTCCTCTCGGCTGCCCATCTCCTATGACTAGCAATAAGACTGTGAGCATTCATTCCATGAATCTGCCATTTACGTTGGCTCTTGGGGCTTAATCCCGGGTCTCTATGCTCACACATGAGTGCTATTACTCACTGAACATCTCCCAAACCAACATGAAATTTAAAACACAATTTTCATCTGACACCTGCTGGTTTTCACTGAATCTTTTTATGAGTTGAACTGTGTTCCCTAAAGTGTTGTATGTTGACATCCAAACCTGTAGTACCTCAATATGTGCCTTTATTTGGAAACAGGATCTTTGCGATTTGCAATGAGGTCATGTGTTAGGTTGTGACCTTGTCCAAACAGGACTGTTATATTTATAATACAAACACAAACAGGTACACAGGAATATTATCACATGAAAGCGATAAATTTAAGGTAAAGCCCAAAAAAACCACAAATTGTAGTTATTGCTAGTGTTCCACTAGACATTAGGAAGTGGGCATAGGACAAAATTTCCTCACTGCCTTCTGCACCTTTAACTAGTAAGGATTTTGACATCAGAGCCCAAAACTCCAGATTGAGAAAATAAAGAATTGCTGCTAAAGAATTCTCCTTGTGGTATTTTATTTTTGCCACCCCATAAAAGTACTAGAGCTGGATAGTCTTAAGTCATACTGTCAAATATTTCTTTTTAACTATAAGCCTCAGACTACTTTCAGCTCTGAAAATAGTTACTGGGTTGTGTGTTTTCCAAAGAGTCACATCTGTCCTTTAACCACCTGCATGTTTCTTCTTCCTTCTCTTCTGCACTTAAGCATATTGATAGCTAGCTCTTACATCTATAATTAATCCAACTCCATTATTTTATATTTTACCATGAGGCTCATGGCCTACCAGCAAGGTTTCAGTGTATCTATCTCTGGCAGTGGCTCTATGGCTTCTCCTTGACTCCGCCTCCTTTCTCGCAGCATTCAGCTTAATTTTCCCCACCTAGCTCTATTCTACTCTATCAAGGGCTCAAGACAGTTTCTTTATTAACCAATGGTATTCACAGCATACAGAGGGGAATCCCACATCACTACCCCAATATAACATATTTATTTATTTTTATACTTTTAGATCTAGAATTATGCCCAGGGCCTTCTACATGCTACAAGTGGCCTCTACCTCTGAGCTACATCATTAGCAGCATTTTAACATTCTATTTTGCAGCACAAGCTTTCTTGTAGTATATATATACATATATATGTATATATATTATAATCCAAACTGTCTTCTATGAGCTTGTCATAATATGCATTTTATCATAGATTTATAAGTTAATAAAAGTATTATCAGATTTAATGTCTTAACATTTCTCTATTGACTGTTCAAATGACTGAAATGTGTGATCAGCTTCATTAGCATGACCCATAATCTTTGTTCATGTGCTTTAAGTTTCTCTAACTCGGAGTTCTCATAAACAACAAAAAATGCTCCTAGTCTTTTTTTCTTTATGAACTCAATGTTTGTATACTTTAAAACATACATTTTAGAATTCAATTCCCCAATATGATGGTATTAGGGATGGAACATTTGGGAAAAGTCAGGCTTAGATATGGCTATGAAAGTGGAACCCTCATGATGGAATAAATACCCTTGTGAGGGCAGACAACATAGAGTCTTTGCTCCCATATGGCAAAGAAGAGATCGTGAAAGCAAACAAAGCAATGATGGCTTACCACACTGAGAGTCCTCAGAATGAAATATGTCTTGTGATAACCTTGGAACCGCCCATTCTCCAGAGGCATGGGAAATAAGTCTCAATGGGCTCAGCTACGTCATACGCCTGTGGTTGGTTGTAAGAGCCTGAATGTATAACGTGTTTCCTTTTAATATTCCCTGGTTTTATTCCTTTTTAAAAGACCAAACAAAGACAATATTGATAAATACTGTTTTTTATATTGTTGCAATAGTGGCATCTTTATCCCGAGATAATTGATTTAGAATCCCAAACACACTTCACAAGTCAAAGCAATAGCAGCTGGCAAACAACAGGCTGTCTTGTTATTCAATTCAATGGAGATTGCTTGCACACTTAATATTTCTTATGAGTAATTTAACCTAAGAGATAAATAGGTTTGGGCAAGAAAACAATTAGTATAATGATTTTTAGATGTTGGCAGTTTTGTTATATGCAATTGCACATTTATCAAAGATGTCTCCTCTTTCAAGATGACTTTTTCGTAGATAAGATAAATGTTATGGCCAAGGTCACAGGTTTCATTCATCAATGTCAGCACTAACTGTGTAGTGTCTTAGATATTAAATGGTCTTGTCTACTTAAAGGTCTCAATGCTCGTGTCCTCAAAACTCAGGCTACTTTTAAAGTTTCTGCCCACACTGGATCTTGAGCATTTATCATCAACTCTAGGGTGACTTTTGATTGAGATGGTTTTTTCATATATTCCACTAGCTCCCAATGTATTATTAAGCTATGGTTTGTGTCTCTCTTTGACAGAGGAGTTAATTACTCAATGTTTGTGTTTTTTCTTGACAGCTATTTTTTTTTTACTTTTTCCCTAATTTTTTCTTAATTTTGTTTAGAATCTGGGGCATGTGAAGCCTGTGACCCACGGGTGACATATAGCTAAAAGTTGTTATAAATGTACCCCAATACAATATCATAAAAATATTTTAAAAGTATGGGGAACTTGAGATATGGCTCAATGGGTAGAGTGCTTGCTTAACATACACTGAGACCTGGTTTTGATCACCCAGCAATGCATATATCAGATTTGGGCACAGACCTTTAACCACATCATTTTGGAGATGGGAGCAGGAAGACCAGAAGTTCAAATTCATTCTTTTTTTTGTGTGTGTGTGGCTTATTTAAGTTCAGGTAGAGAATAGGTGTCCCCCGTTGAGGGAAGGGACTCTTCCATTTTGCACTGAGCTGGGGCCAGCTGTCTGAACCTGGTAAACTGCAACCACCAAGCAACAGGGACCTCCATCAGATCTCTGTGTCTATGTTTCTTATGCCTTTTCTTGGCTTTTTTCCTTCTTTTTTCCTGTTCCAATGTGTTAGTTTTTGTTTTATATTATAATATATTTAATTTTAATATTAGTCCTTAGAAATCTGGGGTTTTTTCTAATGAGAGACAAAAAGGGGTGGATCCAGATATGAGGTGGGGAGGAACTGAGAGGAGTAGAGGAGGGGAACCTATAATTAAGATATATTATATGAAAAAAGCTATCTTTAATAAAAAGAAAAATATCATTTGGGAATGGGAGACAGCTGACTTTTTTTGAAATTTAGTTCGTAATTTGATTTTTAGTTTGAGAGTAAAATCTTTGTAGATAACATCATATCATAACATCAAGAAGTTGGGCATGCCTGTCAGAATATAATTAGTTCCATTTAAGTCTATAAAATCTTTTGAATGCTTATTATTTAGCTTTGTTGATTTTATAAATCATAATCATCATCATTATTATTGCTATTATATGGGGAAGATTCTCTTAAAAGTCATACCCCCCAAAAAAAGCAGCTGCCAAATTCCCTTTAACCTATATTATTGTTTCATGATTAAAACAAAGAAACAATGAAGCATGCAACCTACTGTGGTTGACATGTTTTTTCTTACGTTCCATTGCCATTGAGATCAGTCAAAATGACCTTCAAACCTTTGGAAAGTCATATGTCTCTAAATATAATCTCTACTCATTTTCTCTTGTAAGAATGGAGAATGTATGGACTTTACAGAAGCTAGCCTAATATTATTAAACTAGTATGAACGTCCAGAATACTGTCAATGTCTGAAAATGAGGTCAAGTTGGAGCAGTGACATGCTGTTTTGCATTTGGGCAGCTATATGCTAAAGCCATAAAGTCATATGATTTATGTCTATTATTTTGTTTAGGTCAGAAATAGCAGTCAAGTGTGTATAGTCCAAAATCTTTTTAGGTCAAGGTCTTTTACACCTTCAAATCAGCATGAAAAGTATCATCTTTTTGCTTTAGTTCATGTAGCAAGAGAATGGCCTACCTACGTGCAACAGCCAACATGACAGATGTATGCTTTGCTTAAGGGAAGGAAAATGAGAGGCAATTGTATTCTAGATACTTGCCTAGCAGATGCCCTAAGATTGATTTCTAGCACATAGAGAGAAAGAGTTGGGGAGAAAGAGTGGAAGAGGGAAGTAAGTGTTTATGGGGAGAGAGTATCAGATGATTTCAAATGTCAACTTGATCTAGTTAACCTAGGATGCCAGTCTCTGGACACACCTGTAGGTAACTGGCTTGATCAGCTTAATTGAGCTGGGATGGATCACTCACTAAAGATGGCACCATTCCCTAGGCTGGGATCCCATGAAAAAGGAGAAAGGGAGCTGAGAACAGGCAGCCATCCTTTGCGTGCACTTGACTGTGGGTGTATTATGACCAATTTGAGCTGCCAGGACATTCCCACTGTAATGAACTGTGCCTTCAATCTGTGAAACAAAACCAAGCCTTCTCCTTTAGGTTGTGTGGGATAGGGAATTTCATCACAGCTACTGGGAAAGTAAGTAAGACTGAGAGGAAGAGGGAGAGGGAAAACCCTGGCATACAGTCTGAGACATACAGGAATTCAGCATGTTTTATTGAGTAAACATAATACGATCCTTTTGGTTACTGTAGATGTCTGGTGTTCATCCTCAGTGAGGATGATTAAACTCTCTGGGTCTCTTTGCAGGTAAACAAGGGTGTGTAAACAGATGTAGGCTATGAAATGTCAGCAACTTTGCAACTGGTGAGTCAATACATTTAGGAATGTGGTACTGCCCTCTACATCCCTCCCTCTCTCCCCTCTGTGGTCACCATGTACTCAGGGTTGGATAGCATTGCCATAAAATGAGGCATTGTGCATCTCTGAGTCATAGAGAGACCACTGCTATTGGGGGTGGGAGCACACACACAAGATTTTTATCAACTCTTTCTTGTTCAGTCATTGAGATTTGGACTTTATTATTTAGATTCCTGTTATATTTGATATTTAATACTAATATTAATTAAAAGTGTCTGCAAATTTTATTCACAGAGGAAAAGAACTGGTCTATGCCAATTAGCTTTTAATCATTTGTTTTTTGCTTATGATTAGTGTACAGGCACTGTCTTAAGATATCGCGAGAAAAGCCATCCTCCACTTAGTTTGTGATTGATTCAGTAAATTGCTTATCACATCTCAATGATATGTTCAAAGGTTTTCACTTGTAAAATTACTACTGATCTCATAATGAATAACTTTTTTTAAGGGCTGTGATACATTTTATCTTGGAGAAGTAGATTCTGAATTAAAAAGAAGAAAATCCACCATACACGTCACAAACCATAGAGCAGTGTTTCTCTACCTTAATAACGTGTTAACCCTTTAATTCAGGTCCTCATGCTATGGTGACTCACGCCATAAAATGATTTTTTGGCTACTTTGTAACTGTAATTTTGCTACGGTTACAAATCTTAATCTAAATATCTGTGTTTTCCAATGGTCTTAGGCCACCCCCGTGAAAAGTTCATTCAGTCTCAAAGGGCAGAGACCCACGGGTTGAGAAAAATGGCCATAGAGTACCATAAATAATATATAAGGAATAAGAAATGGTGACCTGGTCTGGAAAAATGCCTTAACCCAATTAAATATGCACTATCCAAGGTTTTCTTTTCCTCAGAATACACTAAAAATCACTTTTTGATTTCCAGCTAAGAACAAGCTCACTTTTGACCACAGCACTTTAATGCTCTCCTATTTTTCCAGTGCACTTTTCACGGTTTTCTGAGTTCAGAGAGTAATGTCATCATGTCCTTAATGTAAGAGATAATGGGGAAATGCTACTTTAAAGAAAAAAAAGATATTTTGGCATGTGAGAGTTCAATTACATGAACTTATTTTTAGATTTGACCTAGAGTATTGGCTGTAAAAATAAAATAAAAATATCTCCACTCCTTTCAAAAAGCTGTGAAGGTTGAATGGCCAGGAAAGGAGCAGGAATGCAGGCCACTTGATGGAGGCGGTTTGTTTTTGTTTTATTTTTAAAAGCCAAGACCTTGAAGTGTGGGGGCAAAAAAGAACTTAGAAGAAAGAATTTAGAAACGTGCTCCTTTGACTTCATAATGAAATGAAGGGACCTCATTATTTACTCACCGAAGAGCGAGGAGCAAGGTTACAACTAACAGGAAACTCGCAGCACATGACTTTACCGGAATGCACTGAGACAATTTTACCTATTAGCTGAGACATGGCCAGCACTCACGTGGACTATTTTAATCTTTCAAAGTGATCCTGAGACTGAAATATTGCATCTGTTTAGCAGTTGGGCAAGTTCACTAAGTTTCTCAAAAACATAGCCTGGTCATTTGGATGGATCACAGATTCTAAATGTACACCAATTGCAAAGATGATAACAATTCTGTTGCCAAGTTTTTGCTCAGTCCGGGTGCTTCTCCATCTCTGGGTGTCTTTTGAACAAGACAGAGCACCAACTAAGTGAGAATTTTATTCTTTAGCTAATAAGAAGAAATGTGGGAAGGAACTGAAAATTAATTTCTCAACCTTTGGGGATAAGGAGTTACCCATGAGAGGGTTAGACTAACAAGCAGAAGAGAACTCAAGGTTTTCTGGGAATCAAGGTTGTTTCTCATCTCTAGCTCTGTTTGAAGGTTCCTTTCACTCTTTACCATAGCAATAATCAGTCCTTAGTGTGTCAGGTATTTTTCAGGTGGGACGACAGTGGACTTAACTCCTCCTGCCATCCTTCTGGCAGATAACTCACACCTGGTTCTTTTCTGCAAATCCGCTTGAACAAGGATTTCTGGTGCATAGATGTCCTGTTCTCAAAGAAAACCAAAATTATGGACATGACAGACATTGAGTGGCTCACCGAGGTTGTACCTAGGCTCACGTTTTCGCCGAGCTTTGTCCCTTTTCTCAGCAGATACCTGAGTTAACATTTTAAAGAAAAGCATGCGTTTCCACAATTAGCTTCAGATAGAAGCATCATCAGCTGCTGTGCCCCCTACTCCGGGATGGCTTCTGCTAACCGAAAGTTCTGTCCACAATACCTGACGAGGACTATTTTCAAGAACGAGCATGGTAAAATAAATAAGTGTTATTTTGGTGTAATGACCCAATATAAAGAATATAGGTACTAGAATGATGGACCTGAATCTATGACTTATCTCGATAAAACAACAAAGAGCATCTTTTCTGCAGGACTTGGGGGTCAAAGAGGAATATAGAAGTACTCGGGTCGATTTCTTCATTGTTCTAGGATACTAACGGGCTAACAGATGTGAACGTATGGCATTTTCACAACTCTGTACCCACTCTGTGTAGCCTGCACACAACTAGAACTCTACCACTGTGCGTATTTCACTAGAATAGCACTGAAGAGAGTCACTCATATTGGCTAATACAGCACTGGGGTGATTAAATTTTTCTACCGAGGACAGTCTGGATATAGTATTTAAAAATATGCAAATATCAAATGAGACATGAAATGCTCTCTCTCCTGAACTTGGCATGGCATGGCTCGGTGTGAGGGCCACACCTGTCTTTAGAAGAGGGTATGTGAGAGACAAGACAGCTGCAAACATCAGAGATAACATTGTCTGACTCTGACCAAAGTCATTTTTTAAAAGAATTATTTTTTCCAAAGTATTTTTAGTCATATTTAATATAAAAACTCAAGGACCCAGAACCAAATATAATAACATACAAAAATATATAATCGTATATATTATTTAAATACATAAACCCATTTATTTACCTTTTTATCCATCAACAGTATCTATAGGTAAGAGACAATGGATTTCTAAACTGTGAAGAGTTGTCACTAGTATCGCTGTCAAATATGAATTACTTTCATCTTACTACTAGAAAAGTGCAAAAGTTGCAAATATTTAATAAGAATAGAAAACCTACTAGCCCAGTTTGTTTGTCTACTCCTTTAAAATGCACTCTTGAGGAATAATAAATGAGCTTCTCCGCCAGCCTTAGGCCTATTAATTTAAAAAAAAAAAAACCTTGAGTTTCCAAAAGATATTTTATTGATAGACTTTCACAGATTTATTAGTTCAGTTTTCATCTATGCCTGTGTGAGATGTTTGCACCTCTGCTTCCAAAACTCTACAAAGGATAGAGAAGGGTGTCTGTACCCTGTAACTACAATTACAAGCATTTACGGGCTCGTGTGTAGATGCTGAGAACTAGACCTATGTCCTCTGCGAGAGCAGCAAGTACTTTTTTCAGCCGAACCATCTCTCAGGATATTTTATATAACTAATTGTGTTCGAGAGATTTGTTTGATTTGATCTTGGTTTTAAGTGAAATTCTGGGTTGAGTATTGCCAAGCCACAATTTCTACGGAGTTCAGGTGAAGTGTTTGGGGGACAATTGGTACTGAGCACTGAGGGAGGTAGCGGGTTTTTAGAGTTGAGCAGATCCAACCAGTACACTAGAGCTTAACTCAGAAGAGACAGGACTTCGACAGTTGCCAGGTAGAGAATGCTTATCCCTAAACCATGAACATCCTATTAACCCCAGAACCAAACTCTAGCACCTTCTTTATCCTCAGATGTCACTTATTTCTCATACTAAATGAGTGTTTCCACCACATGTTTGGCCTGGAAACAGAATTTTGGTGGTTGCAAATGAATACTAACATCAGTACATGGTTCTTGAATTCACAACAACCAAAATAAATTCAAATCAAATTCATAGTGAATGGAAAGTATTTCTGATGATCACTGCACTGTGCTGTGCACTTCACAGAGACCTTGTTTAGAACACACGTGCATTTTGCATTGAGTGTGGCATTGTGCCACACAGCAGCAAGGAACACTGCCTGAAATACCTGTTTAGACTGGACACCCTTGCATTGTAAGAATTGCAGTGTATTTTCTGTCCTTAGAACATTTCTGATTTTACAGAAACACAGTGGCTTAATATGGTTAACAAAGACTTCCAATATTTTCTTACGATCACTCTCCAACATATAAGTGTCAAGTTAGTATGCTATTGGGATTGTGTTTAATACAATGTTTGATCTTAAAATCTTCTGTTTCAGTTGTGGACTTGAGCTTAACAAAACTTGATTTGCTGAGTTTTGGTTTGGGATTAGAATGGAATTTCCAATGATTTCTAAAATGTTCTTAACCATTTTCTTGCTACGATGTTGCTTTTCAACATGTTATTATAAGTGTTGGTGGCTGTAAAATCAAATGTAGAACAAATGGAAAGTTATCCTATGCCTTGCATCGTGAAATAATTAGCCAACATTCTTCATGAAAAATAAACTAGCACATGAATCTCATTAGTATACAAATTTGCTTTAATCTTTAACAACTGTAAACACAATGTGTTTATATGTAAGTAAAAACTATAGAGTTGTTTTAAATAAACCTGCGATGTATCAGTAGGTGTTTGGTTTATATACCTATTTTACATTCCTGTATATTCAAGTCTAAATAAATTTAAATATTCTTAGTTACAAAGAGATCAGGGCAGAAAAATTTAAGAAGCCCTGATACAGCCTACCTGTGAACCAAAACTATTAAACCTCAGATATTTAGACTTCCTTACTCTTGGTTGAGACCCTAATTGTATGCCCAGATAATTAGAAATACACATACAGAAATACGCAGGTTGAAGTTTTACTAATGGCTTCATAGCAACAGCATAAAATACACTAACTATCAGAGTGTACAGGAATATTAATACATACATCATACTACACAGTATTGAACTGTACACTCCTTCAAAATTCAATGTTAGGATGGTCTTATGACCTCAAATCCCAAGCTAACAGAACAAAGGAAACTTTGAATAGGCTGTCACTTTTTATTTGTTCCGCATGGAAATGGACTAGAAGCCATTTGATAAAAGTACTCATCTCATTTGTTAAGCATGCTCCTTTCAAGAGGTTGATGGCTTTTCACAATCACTGTAATAGGCTGTATTGCCAAATACTTCCACAGTATCCCTAGAAATGTTTCTAGTTGCAAGTTTAGAATAAATATATTGTTTTCATAAAACTTGTATGATTTTTATGAATGTCTAGGAAAAGCCAGAAGATCTTGTCTTAGTTCTTACACTAAGTCTCTGCTTCAAATCCATATGTCTAGGGAAGTGAGGTTGGGTTGAAACTCTGAAGCCTCTCTTTCCTTGGCCAGAAACCCCACCTGTTCCACAAAGGTTGTCTAGAGAGAGGGAGACTGGAAGGCAGGGAACAGGACTTTTCCCTTCTTACTTCATAGTACAGAAACTATGTCTATGTCTATACTATCCTTCGCACCCAATCTTGTCTAATTCCTCCTTTATCATGACATTTCCCAAGGAACACTTCTTCCCTTCGGCAGCAACATATTTTCTCCAAAGCATGTTTCCCAGAGAGATTTTCCCAGCAGCTCAGAACAAATTCTTCAGCCCCTATATATTACTCAGACTCATGTTCTCAGCTACCAGCCAAGAGACAGTCTTGTAGGTCAAAAGAATAATCATCTCTGGCCTCTATGTCAATTCTTTTCTCCACACAAGGAATCAAAGGGTTACCAGCACCCACCATTGCAAATGGGAAGATAGTGAAAAGAAGTTGATATTATTACATTTACCATAGTTTGGCAAAGTCTTCATGAGCAGAATTTGGACCCCACGGTAGAAAACGGCTGTCTGCACAGAAGGATGGCAGAATAAAAAAAGAGGCATGAGGAAGTTGAGGTGCAAGGAGCTGATTGCAGTCGGCACCTGAACATTTGTTTGCTGTAAATTATGTGTTCTTTCTTCAAAGGATGGATTTATTTCCTTTTCAAGGTCAGTTCAGTCTGTGGGAATCTGCATATCCTTCAGGAAGCAATATCTGCACTTTTTCAGCAAATTGCCTTATAACCATATCATTAATTATTCATAGGTTCTATAAATAATGTCTGTGTTTGGGCTTTTTCCAAAGTCTTCGGCAAAGTCAATGAAGTAAAACAGTAAATGTGCACATCGCTAAGCAAGCTGTTTGACGCTCTGCTCTGATGTGATGTTTTCTTTATGGTTGGAGACATTTCTGAAAACTATCTGAAAGATCTGTAAGAAAATGACATTGAAGTTAAAGCTGCTAATAAGTCTCTAAGTATTTTTATGGAGTTTTTTTTCATCACAAATCAAGACTAATAACCATAGGATTAAAAGTGTACAAACAGGACAGATTTTATAATGCAATTAAAGCTTATTCTCCTTTTAAAAACATACAAAGCATACATGTTATGCTCATTTTATCTCTCATCTACATTGCTATCTAGGAATGAGAAATATTATGGCGTGATTTTAGTTGGAATGAAAAGAAGACATGCTTGGTGGGGACCACAAAACCATTCCATAAATTCACAAAGGCAATGAGACAGTTTGAGACCTCCTCCTTCTATTCTCCTGCATCAAAACATGTAGTAAATAGAAACTCTCAGAGTCCCTCACAGGGTGTGTGACATTTTCAAGATAACCCTTCAATAACTGAGGTCATTTGCAGAATAGAAGTTGATACAACCAGGCATAACTTGGGGTTCATATTATTCCTATAGAAACTTCCCACTTAGCAACTCCTGGTCTCCTTGTACATTACACTCACTATTCAACATTGCAGGGTACTCTGACTTAACCTTCCCTGGGTATCCTTGAGGTGAATATGGGAACAAGAAGAGAGCGAGAACAATCAGTAGGCACAACCACTCTTCTTTGGTCATTTCCTGGCTTTACCTCATCAACTATTCCTAGTTTCCTAAACAATTGTTTTCAATAGCTTCTCTGAAGTAAATAAGATACCTGCACTCATATTCCACCCATCCGTCCATCTATCCATCCATCCATCATCCATCCACCCATCATCCATCACTCATCCATTTATCATTCATCATCCATCCATCATCCATCCATCCATCCATTATCATTCATCCATCCATCCCTCCATCATCCATCCATTCTTCCATCATCCATCCGTTCCTCCATCATCCATCCATCCCTCCATCATCCATTTCATCCATTCATCTATCCATCATCCATCTATCCATCCATCCATCCCTTCATTTTTACAGTTCTAGGAATGGAACGTAGAGCCTTAAAATGCTTAGAAAGAGTACAACCATTGAGCCACATCTCCAGCTTCTCTATTTTATTCTAGATTTGAATAATTTGGAGCTCTTAAAAAAATACTGTCAATCTTTTCCAGCACTTGAATATTAATGATAAGTAGAAAAAAGTAAGCATAAAGAAGTCATTTGATTTATATACCAGAGGTTTTATATGTGTTTTACTTAGTGTGTTGTGAGTATCTTTTGTTTGCCTCTATATTATGCTCCAGGAAAAGAATCTCACATTCTCCATCAAAGCCTCCTTTGCTTTGCCTCCTTTGTTTCTTAAGAGAGCACTGAAAGCATTTTGGTTCTGATGCTCGTGTTCTCCATATTGTCAAATATGTAACATCTCTGGTTTTTCTCTATTAACACTCTATATCTTATCGTGGCCCCCATGATTCTGACCATCAAATACAACCAACTTTAGCTAAGACGTGTACCGCACTTGAAAACCAGATTGTTCCCAGCAGGGTTGATGGGTCACACATATGTTCTAGCACTCAGAAGTAAAGCAAAGGCTCAAGAGTTTGAGGCCAGCTGGACAACGGCGAAAAACACTGTCTCAAAAGGACAGAATAAAAGATAATTTAAGTCTGATTTCAGTAATTAGATGATGTAAGTCAATAAAACATTGTTCCCAATGTCTCTCTTCATCAGCGTGGTGTCTTCCTGTGTGAGAGGTTTTGTTTCTTAAACACCTAATTCCCTCACCTCTTTACTGAGCGAGGGCCTCAGCCTTGTCACCTCTGTGGAAATAAATTTTCCAGAGCGGATAATCCTACTCTTGGAGACTAAAGGCTCAGCGTCAGCTTCCTGACATAAAGACTTTTTTATTCGTCTACTTACGGAGCTGTCTCCTACCACTTCACTCCCACTAAGTTCCATTTCCTGTCTGAGGAAGCTGTCCGTCCTCTGCTGAATGGCTGTGGGCTGGTGAGTAGCCTGCTCTGAGTCATTTAGGGATTTCCAGCTTGGTGACCAGCTTAAACCAGTCTCAAGATCCAATCTTCTGAATCATTCACTTTCCCTCTTCCGAGGCTCCTGTGTAATCAGTGTTCTAACAAAGGTCTGCTTTGTTTTCCTCAAGCACTGGAGCAGAGACCCTTTTTATCTAAGCAAGTTGGAGGAACTGTTTTCCTGCACATTGTCAAAATGGAAAGATGTGTTGAAAATCACAAATACACAGTGTTCCCTCGTTGTCCGTGATGGACTTTGCTCTTAGAACTTCCCGCGAGATGTATTCATTTTATGTGATGTTATGTGAATCTAGAAGAGTCTTCATGAGGTGGAAAATTCATGACACCTGTGATGAAAATATAAGATAAAATTTAAATTTAGATACACATAGCTCTTAAGGTTCCACTGAGTCATAGTAAACACTTACAACATGAGAAACTAAATAGGAAATGTATTGAAGGAGCTTCTAGGAGACTCTCTTGAGTCTGTTTTTATTTACCTAAATTTATTTACTTTTCTCAGAATCATTTATTGTCCAAGCCCCAGTTTCCGGTTAAGACAGGTTAGCACTTCAGTGCCCCACATGGAGGGTTTGCTGACCTGAGAAAATGTTTCTAATTCAAGTAGAATTATTAATAGGGAAAATAAGAGTGGAACATCAGAGCAAGTAAACTTTATGTTCACTATTTCAAATAATTCATCTTAACCCAGTGTTTGAAATGATAGTTTCTCATAATTTGATTTTGCCCAGTTAGACAATTATACATATTCTAATGCCTATTTTACTCATATTCAAAAAGTATCTCTGTACTGTCAATCTGATAGTGAGCTAAAATATTTATGGTATATTTAAAATATTTAGATATAAATTCTTGACTGTAGACTATATAATGTGCAAAATTTTTGCCTTTTTTCCATTAAATATATCCTTGCCATTTTTAAACAAAATATATATTTCAATATTCTCAGTATATGACTTTTGATTCTAAAATTATGTCTTTGAATTTTTCTTTACTAAAAACTATAAGAGAAAAGGTAGGTCTCCATTCAGATAAAATTTACCACTTCAGGTCCTTTCTTCATAATTGAGCAGGAGGATGGTTGTCTCTACACGGACCATGTTTGATCTAATATTGCAAATTGGGAACATGATAATCTACTACTAGGTCTTGATGAAAACTCATGTTTCCTTGTCTTAGAATGAAAGAAAAGCAATAAAAGTAGCCCACACAGCCATGGTAAGAGTTTCTCCGTGACCTCACCTTTCTAGAGAACTTATTCATTCCAGATCAGCGATTTCCATACAATCCCCTACATTCACACATGCTCTGGTCTTCGGTCATCTGCACCCACATTTCCCCTGCCCAGAACTACTTTTCTTAGTTTTTCATGTCCTCTAAAACTTGGTTAAATATTATCATTCACCCATACTGGCTTTGAACTGCTGAACCCAAGTGATTCTCCAGGCTTCACTTCTAAAGCAGCTGGAGCTGTGGGTACCTGAGATAAAGCATGGAGTACAACCTATTCAATAAGAAACACAACGTACCATAGCCACATATCATGCAGCAACTTATAGCAGTGCAATATTTCGAAGAGGAATTTGTTATTTGTTGCCATTGATACTCTTTAGTGCTTAAAATGGAACCACAGCCTTCTCCCTGTTTTAAGAACAGTAGATTTTTTCTATTTCTTCTTCTAGTTATAAATGTATTGGCAACCATAAAAGGTTACTTGCTTTGATGATCCATTAAACCCTCTCCCTGAGTACTGACATGTGGCTGCTATGATATTCAGTTTATCAAAGTGAAACTGAGCTGGAGAAATCTAGCAAACTACACAGTGAGTAATGTAATTAAATTTAGCCTTAAATCTAGAACATTCAGTTTTCAAGTTCTAGTCCCTTATGTCCTTTCTGTTAGTCATTATCACAACCCACAACAGATACATGCATTAATCTTCTTATTTAGAGAAAGGGTTGATGCTGATATACTGTTTCATAGGGTCCAGTCCATGATCTTCTGGACTCCTTGTTTGGGGGAAAAAAGAGCGTGGCAGTAATGCATGGAATGGCAAACAACTAACTCACAGCAGTGGGAAAAAGAATGATAATAAGGTTAAACTGATTATCAAATAAGCTATGGGCGTCATGAATCCATTTGTCTCAAAAGTCCCCAACAAGGACTCCACTGTGAACACGTTGAACAATTGTGATGGCCTCATCTGGGAACCAAGCCTTTGAGACATGAGCCTTGGGAGGACACTTCAAATCCAAGCTATAATAATATACTATAATTCTTGCAGATTATGATTTAGATGAATTAATTTCATGCTTGCAAACACCTAATCAATAAAAGAAATATATTTATTTTGTATAACCTATAGCATTGCACATGGCCATTAGCCAATCCATTTAGTTTTGGGAGATCCTGTTATTCTGGCTCCTGAAGTCAGTGAATCCTTTATTTCTTCTCAATCTGTTTTCTACAACTCACAGATGAATTCCCAGGAGTGCGCTGCCTGTTTTCTTGGGTTGCCAGGTCATGGGCTCCACCGGAGCTTCTTCTTGTGCACTTCATTCTAGCTAACCCCTCCCATGCCCTCTTCAGTCCCCATTCTGATGTTCCATCACCTGCTTGACCCTTCTCTCCACGGTATTCGTCCCCTCTTCTTTCATCTCACTTCAATTCTACTGTTCTCCGCTGACTAAATACCTCAGTTCTCCTGCTCACTGCCCACCTCCTAGTTCTGTAACTCCTACACACATCCTAGGATGAGCACACTAAACAGCACTCTAAGCCAGAACCCACGTATGGGAGATAAATATTTTTCTTTTGGAGTCTGGGAGACCACACTCATATATATATTTTTCCAGTTCCATCAATTTGCTGGCAAATAATTTTCTGTAGAGCTGAGCCATGCTCTACTGGGTGTGAGTGTTACATTTTCATTCTCTGTTCATCAGTGCATGGGTATCTAGGTTGATTTCATGTCTTAGCAACTGTAATTGGAGCAACAGGGCAGGCTCAAGTATCTCTGCAGTTAGCTATAAAGTTCTTCAGGTGCGTGCCTAGTAGGAGAATATTCCGGTCCATGCTAATTATTTTTTTTTAATTTCATTATTTGTAATTGTGTGTGCTAGTTTGTGTGTGTGTGTGTGTGTGTGTGTGTGTGTGTGTGTGTGGAGAGAGAGAGAGAGAGAGAGAGAGAGAGAGAGAGAGAGAGAGAGAAATACAAACACAGAGGGGTAGTTCTGGTGCCTATGGAAACCAGAGATGTGGGAATACCCCTAGACCTGGAGTTATAGGAAATTGTGTGGCACCTGAACACTGATTCTCTACAAGAACAGTATATGGCCTTAACCATTTCTCTGTCTCTTCAGCCCTTAATATGGAATTTCTATTTCTTTTGAAGACATCTCCAGACATATTTCCAAAATCGTCACACTAGTTTGCGCTCCTCCTATCAACAGTGTATAAGCACGCCCATTTAGTCATATCCATCCCGGAATTTGTTGTCATTTGTATTCAGCATATTAGCCATTCTGACTGGGGTGAGCTGGGTGCTTAATATTGCTTCTATTTGCATTTCCCTGATAGCTAAGGATGTTGACCACTTTTTAAAATGTTCACTGGCCATTTCTTTGGGGAACTTCTGTCCAGATCCACACAGTCCATTTTTAAATTGGTTGTTTGCTTTTTTGCTGTTTACCTTCTTAGTAGTTAATTCTAGAAACTTATCCTCTGTCAGCTCTGTGTTGGGAATATTTTCTCCCATTGTGTCATCTGTCTCTTCATTCAATTGGCAGCATTTTCGTTTCATTATAACCTGTCTATTGGGCTCATTTCTTATGCTATCATGCTCTTCTTTAGAAAGTCCTTGGCTGTGCCTGTAAGTTCAAGTGCATTCTACATTTTTCCTTTTAGCAGTTTTGGGATAGTGTGTCATATGTTGAGGTCCTTAATCCATTTGCTGCTGAGTTTGTGCAGAGTGGGAGGGAAGCATACAGTTTCATTTTTTTTTCATGTTAAAATCCATGTTTGCCAGTACCATTTGTTGAAGGTGCTGTATTTTCATCAATGTATATTTTCTAGAATTTTTGTAAAGATCATATAATTGTACTTCAATGGACTTACCTCTAATTAACCTATGTATCTAATTTTTATACTAGTACATTGCTGTTTTTATTTCTATAGCTGTGCACTAGAGAAATCAGGTTAATAAGTTGGATATTCTTAACCTTTTATGACTCCATATAAACTCAGAGATTTTATTTTAATGTTTATGAAGACTGACCCTGGTATTATGACTGAGATGGCATTGAATCTCTTGATTCATTTTGGTGGGATGCACATGCTCGTAAGATTGATGCTGTTAATTCATAGTTCAGAATGTAGTTCCATCTTTTAACCTTTTAATTCATAAGTTCAGAATGTAGTTCCATCTTTTAACCTTTTAATTCATAGTTCAGAATGTAGTTCCATCTTTTAACCTTTCCCAAAATTGCCTTTGTCCATGACTTAAAGGTTTCACTACCAATACTTTCCCCCATTAGTTGGGTTTATTCTCAAGTATTTCTTTTGTGTGTCTGTGTGTGTGTGTGTGTGTGTGTGTGTGTGTGTGTGTGTGATGTACGTGCGTGTGTGTGGCTGTGTATTTTGAAAGGTATTGTTTTTCTATGATTTATTTTAGTGTATGTATTCTTACTATATTTGTCTGTTAATTTTGTATTTTGCTCAAATTATATATCAGCTCTAGGAATTATACCATCTGCAAATAAGTATATCATGAATCATTCCCTCCCCTGTTTGTGTTCCTTTTCTTACCTTTTCTTGTCATAATGTCCGAGCTAACTGGACAGTAGATACCCTGGCCTTGTTCCTTATCTTCATGGAAAGTCTTCACTATGAAAGTTAGGCAATAAAAATAAGATTTGGCTTGTAATATTCATGAAGTTAACTTTTATCACCTTTTTATAATATAGAATCATAAGTAAAGCAAGTCATGAAACATGAAAGAACAAGAGTCCCAGGATAGGGGAACAAAAACAAAACAAAAAATCTCAAAGCTGCAAACTAAACTAGCAAGAAATGAAACAGTTCATCCAGTGTAGTTATTTTCTGTAAGTATTTTTTTCAGTAATGCATTTATTTTATGAAAAATGGATATAAAAATGATAAGAGAAAAATGTATAGACATTTAAGTGGATGGAAAAGATGACTGTGAAATCCAGCATACAGAGCACCCCAGTGTTTACTCATTCTACACCCTCTTCCTCTCCCTTAAGGATCAGTCTAGACACAAGACTCCTCAACATTTTTACTCATCACTAAAGATTCACAAACAATGACTTCCATACATGTCCAGAGAAAGAAATGGAAGCAGAATCATTCATCCAGGCCGATGTCTTCACTACTGCAAGAGTAAGAAGCAAAGGGAAAGAATTTCATTTTTGTAAGTACCTCTTTCTAAGTCTAAAATATTGAAGAAAGTTTTATAGTATATTTAATATTAGTCAAAATCCTGTGGAGAACAGGAGACATAGCTGGTGAAAGTACCTGACAGAATGATACAAGGTTTAATACAAAGTAAGAAAAAAAATCACAGACTTAATGGAAAACCTTTTTACCTTGTTTAAACTCTTCTGGTCAAGAAGGGATTCCGACTCTGGTTCCAGTGTCCATCTCTATGGCAGCATCTTGAGTTTCCTCAACAGTAACCTGTTCCAGTTTCTTTAACTTAGCAATAGTCTCCCATTACTTGGCTAGCTCCATATGAACTATGCTTTCAGTTGCTCCCGAAGTCTAGCTACCAAGAAAGCAATTTAATGCGCTGCCTCCTTTCCCAATCATTAAGCACAATTCTTCTTACATCAAATTTTGCCTCTCTAAGCATTGAAAATCTTCTAATAATATTGATTATACAATCTACTTTGTCTTTTCATGTGCCCTTAGATAATACAGCCTAGTTCTGTACTATTTTTATAGAGGTATCCCTTAAGTCATCAGAGGAAAAAAAAGAAACTCTGAGAATTCAGTCATGGATCTGTTGACACTATTCAAAATATTCTTGCTTTTAAGTTCATTTCTCATTTCTTAGGATCTCCAAATGTGCTATGAAATCCCATGTTGCTGGCAGACCAGAGTGTCCTATTTTTTAAATGCATATAACCTATACAATTCCAAGCTTTGTATATTGTAAAACCAAACCATTAGGAGATCTTGCCTTATAACCTCAGATGATTTTTGTTTTGACACCCTTATGCTCCACCTCAGAGCTAGGAGATCCATCCATTTGGATGTCAATGGGAAGAGCAGTGTTTAATTTTTTGTACATTCTCAGGAAATTTAACTCCAGCAATCAGATTAGCCTTGCCTGTAGAGCACCTTCAGAATCCACTAGCTGTATGTTAATGTGCGGTAAGGGGAGGTTTCTTTTAAACCAAGTATGTCTGCTTTCCTGGGGACAGGACCAGTGAATTAACCAAGACTCTGTTACAACCTGAGTCTGCAGACACATGGACGTGATGACCGGAGCAAAGCTCTTTGCAGAGTTCGCCTTCACATATTGGCAAGAGACAACAAACAGACCTGGAGCAGAACTTACTCTTTGATGGACAGAAACGTCAGCCCCTTATGGAGGTGTAGGACAGCCAAAGGCAAGAGAGGAAGCTGGGGAGCTTCCAAAAAAACACTGATTTCCTTCAAAGACATTAGTTGTTCATGGTGATAAATGTCCTTTCTGATCTGTTTATTTTCTTCATTATGCATGCCCTCTCAGGGTCTGCCAGATCTTCAATGATAAAATGCCTCCCTCCCTAGGTTTATTTTTCCCATGACCATCATTATAAACATAGAGAGGTAACTATGTATAGAGAATCCGTTGGAAAATCAGCAGTCAACTTGATTCACAGATTGAGAACAAGTGATTTTTCTACCATTGTTGACAGAAAGAACTGAAGAAGAGATAATAAGATAAAGACAGGCCAAGTTTCAAAAATGGGCAAGGACCTTCCTGAGAAAAATCCAAGGCTCTTCAGGAATGAGCAAGTGTGGCAACCGTGTGGCTGCAGGTTGTGAGAGATGTTACCAGAGACCTGTCCTCAGCCATCTTCCTGCCTCCCTTCCACTCTCCTTCCAACCAGGAAAGCCACATACCCATCCTTCCTGACATCAGACTTTAGGCTTACTGGGAGGTAAAGTTAAAATAGAGAGTTTGCCCTATGGTTGTGGAAAAAATATGCTTTTCTTTTGCAATCTTCTTAATAAAATGTTAAGTCTGGATTACTAAGAACAAACAAGTGCCATGTTAAAACAGTTTTCTAAATTCACGGTGTAGCTTTGAAACACCTTCCTTTAGGAAAGAAATGCCTACCACTGACAAAATGGACTGATAACATTATTGAGTTAAAATTTTCCTTGAAATATCACCATAATTGAGAAGTCCCCAAATCAACAAGTAGGATTAGGATTATCTTAACAGGATAAAAGGTGAGTCAATTCCCTATCCTTACACTTTAATAATTCATCTGCATAATTTTTCTTAATGAGTTTCAATTACTTTTTAAAACAGTATGTGGATATAGTAGATATGTTAGACACATCCAATTTAAAGTATAAAGGACCAGGTTGTAGATGAGTGTTAGCTAAGTTGTCTGGCCTGTGAAAGGTCTTCTGAAGTTCCATCCTCGGAACTGGGAGGTAGGGGCCTAAAATGAAAGAAGAGAAACAACAGCTAATAGGCACTGTGGTTTGCACCTAAAGCTCAGGAAGCAACCAGAGTAATAACAAGTGTAAGGCTAGCCTGCACCACATCGTGACATTCTGGTAAAAGGCCACAGTTGACATTTAAAGCTGTTGACTGACACACACAATAAATAAGTGGATTGTACTCCTTGCTGAAAATTGGAAATCCGTGAATCTTCTCCACAAAGCTCAAAGTGCTAACTGGATATTACTGTAGTAGATACTTCCTTCAGGAAATTCTGGCCTTTGGTAGCATTCTTTCCCTTGTCAATAAGTAGATGTTAGGCTGCTTGTAAAATGGCAGAGGTCAAATCAGTCACTCTGGACTGTGTGGCACAGAACAAATAACAATACAGAAGATGGCACGCTATTATTGCCAGCATTGCGTCATACACACACACTGTGAAAAGTCTGTGCACTCTGTTTCTAATGCGGAGGTACAGAGCACACAACCATCAGCCCCAGTCATTTTACTTCTGAATCATGCATCTTTTAAAAAGACTGTTTCTCCAAATGGGTAAATCACTTTGGTTTCAAAGGCTAAGAAAATATGCAAACCTGCTAATGGAACCCATACATTTTCTCCACACGATTCTGGACAGAACTGGAAATGAGTAAGCCTGGAAACAGTATTCTATTCGTGTTCTAAATGCAGATATATACTTAGGGCAGACCGAGTTAAGTACTGTAGTATCTCAAAGCCACACCAGGAAAGAATAATACCATAAAGCTAGGATAATAAACATGTTGGCTAAATTATGGTCCAAATGTGGGGTTTTCACAAACAATTATCCTTCGTCTGGCACTTCGAACGTGGTACTTTTTACTTTTAATATTTTAATCAGAGGTCCCTGCTTGAGCTGGAATTTTAAAAGGTGCAGCTCTAGTCTTGCCTTGACATGGCACTTTGTTTTTTTGTTATGACTGTAACAATGTTTCCAGAGTCATCTGCTTAGGAACAGAACTGCAAAGGGCAACTTTTGATTCTTCCTAGTATTATTTTCTTTCTTTTTTTGGCAGCTGGATTTGGCTTCCTAGATGTTTTTTGAGGCCCTGTAGTAACAGCACAGTCTGAGTTTGGCTGTGGATCTAAGACAGGGGAAGTTAGATATTTGCTAGGTAATATCCTGTTCGGTAGTTTTCTTTTTTGAGGATTTAGTTATTTAATTTTGTTTTTGTTATGTGTGCTTTCCTACTTGAAGGAAAATGTACACAAAGGTGTAGGGGTGCCCAGAAAATGATGCCAGCTCCCTTGAGCTGGAGGTTTAGGCAGTTAATAGCTGCTAGTGTGGGCACTTGGAGATGAAGCTGGCCTCTCGGCAGGAGCTTTAACAGCTTTTAACTCCCATGCCATGGTTCTGCTTTTTCAGTAGTGTCTTTGGACTGACTTTTTGGTGTTATATTTTCAATTCCAAACAATTTAGTCAAAATCTTTAAATACTTACTTACTATATAATAATAGTATAGAGAAAAGCACAATTATACTTTATCTTAAGCAAGTGTAGCAACAAATATAGAATTGACCAAAATACTAATTCAAAAATTAAAATATTTGCTGACTCTAGTGCTTCTATAATTGGAGAAAGAAAAATATGTTATTATATTTTTCTTGGTTTGTTTGTATTTGGTTTTTCAAGACAGGGTTTCTTTGCGTAGCCTTGGTTGTCTTGTAACTAATTCTGTAGACCAGGCTAGCCTTGAACTCACTGAGATCCACCTGCCTCTGCTTCCCAATTGCTGAGATTAAAGGCATGTGCCATCACCAGCTAGCTAAAATCTGTTATACTTAAAGCAAAAGTAAGAGCTTTCATCCAATTATTAACATCAGGAAAAAATAGAAAATAACTAAATTCCATTAAAATTTCCTCTGTGGCATTGCATTGTTCTGGGCCCCTGCTTTATATAGTTTTTCCCCATGTCTTAGTCATCAATTATTACAATCTCACCAACCAATCTTCATCAAGGCAACTATGATGTGCTACTTCTAGCCAATCTCTTTTGAAGAATTGTCATAAGTTAAAAAGGCAAAAGAGTCACATAATAAAATAATAGAGAGCTAATTATACTTGCACACATATTCTAAAAATATTTCCCTGCAGCTTATATATCTTATTTTGTTTTGTGTGTGAATTATGTGTGGTTTGTATATATTTATTTATATGTGAACATGTCAAATTTATCTTAAAATTATTAATCATGGATAACTAAGTTTATTGGTATATAATGTCTATACATGCATTATATATAATACATGCATATTTATTTCTATGTTTATTCTTTCATATCATGATGTGGTCCATTTTTTTTCAAATGAGGAAACTGAAACCTAGGTTGGATAAAAGGATCACCAAAATTTCTGCGGCTAAAAAGTTTCATTCTCAACTTCACAAGTCAGTTTTGAGCCAAACAAATGTCTACATTGCAACCACTTGCTTGTGGACATGTATGTGATTGCATATATGTGTGTGTATATATATATATATATATATAATTCAGAAATATTAATGAAAATATTGGGTATTAGTATGTTACACATATATTGCATGATTTTGAATAAGCTGTTCATAGCCATTCAACCAATTCATCCATTAAATAGAAACATCATTTAGTCAAATTTCATTGAAGCTAAGTATTAGAAGACATAAATGTGGTGTCTGATTAACAATGACTGTTTTTATAATTCTAAGCAATGAAAATAGTAAATACTAGCAAAGTTACATAACTGAATGCCTGAACATTTCAAAGCTTGCGTTTCAAAGCTTTCTGTTAGTCCTGTCTACCCATATCACTACGACTTATGAATTACAGCAGCATGCAATTATGAGGCCACAACATGCTGGCAAGTAGGCTGGAGAAACTTTGGTCAGTTGTAGCAAGAATGTACTGGAACGGGAGGAGGAAGAGCAAATCTGACGTTCTTCAGCTTATGAATAACAAGTCAAGTCTACTTGAAAGATTGCAGAAACTCAAGGACTGTCTGTTTTAGTCCATTTTGTTCTGAAATGGAGTGCAAACAAGTATACCTAAAACAAATGATCTTCTCTCCAGCTCTTGAAATCCGTGGGGAGAGCAGGTCTGTCCTCATGTCAGCATTGCCCACTGGGATCTCAGCTGTGCTTTGAGATCAGTTATTCTGTCGCTAGGGTCAAATGTCAGGATAACAGTTTCTTTCCTGCATGACTTCCAAGTGTGAATAAATCCCCGAATCCATGTACATCATCCCTTCTATACAAACAAAAGATCTGAAGATGTTACATTACTTGAATGTCTTTAACAAGACTTCATGCGATAAATTGCCAATAAAGGTAAAAACAAAACATGCTTAAATTAATATAAGTGTAGGATATAAAATTTATAAAGAACTGTAGTAATTTCTAGATAACAGCCTTTTAAAATGAAAAGTATGGATTTCTGAAATCCATTGGTTTTCCTGTGAAAGTAAAACCTTGCTAAAAAAAAATAAGAAAAATACAAAAAATAGGAAGAGAAGAAAAGAATCAGGCTAATTATGCTCAATTAGCAGCCCCAAAGGAAACGTACAAGATAGATGTACTTTAAAATGTTTTTCTAAGAAATAAAAATGTGCCCTTTCCATCTGAACTACAAAGCCAGAATCACATCAACAAAAATCAATTAGAGAATTGAGGACATGATTTAGATTACAACTTCAGTAACCTGTAATTTCAATGAATTGAGACAGATATAAATATAGATACAGATATATATCTTTATCATCATGAAAGCCCTCTTTTCATATCCTTACCCTGGGAGGACATTGAATGAGCAACCAATTTAGTCATTCATATTATGGGGTAAAAGAACCAGCCAAAGAAAGGTTTGACCTTTCTGACCCTGAACCCAGAAATAGAGAAAAAAACCAACCCTAGTTCTGAAACCAGAGCCAGTGAAAGAAATATACCATGGCTCTGAAACTAGAGCCAAAAGGCGAAAAAACGTCAGTGAAACAAACACAGTTTGGCCCTGAAACCAAAGCCAAATTTTCCCCTGACAAACTGAACATGAAACAAACCAATCTATGAGCAGGAAATTCAACCAACTGCAGAGCAGAAAGCCAACTAATCCCTGAGCATAAAATCTAGCCATTCTGAGCTTGTCCAAGTTCAAGGGGATTGAAATCTGATCAATTCCCTTTCTGAAAGTCTTCTCCCTAGAAAAACTCCGTCCCTACAAAGCCCTATATAAGCTCTTCCACCCTGGCAAAGGCAGCCTGGATTCTTCCTTCCCAAATAAATCTTTTCCTTGAAAGAGTTTTGGGTGCAGGTGTTCTCTTGCTGGAATAGAGCAACATCTCTGCCTTAGGGGAGCAGAAGAAGCAACTGACACCTCTGCTGGGAATTCCCTGGGAGGGGAGCAGAGGAACCATGGTTCTCCTGAGCCAGAGCAGATCACTACATTCCTGCAGGGGTTACTCCATTAGCATAGCGAAGCAGAAGTAACATCACCAGCTGTAGCTGAGAAAAAGGGGATATGAAGCTTACTTAAGGGGGTGGAGCAGAGGTCAGCTGTAATGGCTCTCTCTCAGAGAGGAGCAAGATTGCCACATCCTGGGAGGAGGACCATCCCCATCCAGACCCCAGCTTCAGGTATAGCCTGACTTCCCAACAACTCAGAATACCTTTCTCCTCACAGATGTAGGTATGCAGGACATCTTCCCTTCAGAGCTGTAGGTGTAGCCAGACTTCCTGAGAAGTCAGGATGCCTCTCCCTCCAGAGCTGTGGGTATCCAGGACACCTTTCCTTCCAGAGCTGTAATGCTTGTAGACATAGCCTGACTTTCTGACAAGTCAGGACACCATTCCCTCTGGAGCTGTAATACTTGTCTACATACTCTGGGAACTCTGCTACATGCTAAGCACTACCCAGAATAAAACACTCCTGGTATCCATACATAACGATCTAGAAGGTAAGCAACTAACAACTGGTAATAATATCTAACTATAAAGTGGGATCTTTTCATTTGGGAGAGATCACCAGTGACAGGCGCCCATTAGATTAACATGTTCAGAAAAAAGCTTGTTTAATGGTCATCCAATTGAACCACATCACAACAAACAATGAAACAATAGTGATAATGTCTGAGGAGTTATCTTCTCAACAGAGACCACAAAAATAGGATAGGGTTCAGTAGTGGGATACTTGTCACCTATCCAAAAGGACATGAGTTTCATCCCTAGCACTGCCAGGAGAAAAAAGAGGTTGAGGAAGGAGACAGTAAGGAAAGGATGGGAAAAGAAGAGAAGGAGGAGAAGGGAGAGGAGGAATACATTGGGAGAAATGACTAAAAATTGAATCAATATGATACAAAAGAATGCAAATATTTTCATTGCTGGAACACAACACAACCATGGTGTGGTGTGCACTGCATGGAATGAAGTGGGCATACATACATACATACTGCACTCCTTAGATTCATTAGAATGACAATGTTTTCTTCACTTTACTGCAGAGCAACCTGTTTAATGGATCCATAATGTATTTGTTTCTGTCTGGACTCCATGACTTACCTAATGTTGTTCAGCACTACACTGAATTAATCATTGCTATGTTGTACTTGGCTACTTGGGAATTTGTAAAATCTTGATCATTTGTAAAAGCACTTTGATTCACATGCTTTTGAAGTTCATAAATCTTAGAACTTCTGTTTAAATTATATAAGCTGTAAATTGTGCTTAATCTAATATTCAAAGGGGAAATGCAATGTATAACACACATCCTTAAGTTGCTATTAATAGTTTTTGATATAAGTATAATAGTTTCTTTAAATTCATGGGATTTTTGTGCTATGCTCTTATTTTATTTATGTGCAAGCATCTTTGACAGGCCCAATGTGCAGTGTGGTTTGGAGTTTGTGGAACCGTTAGGAAGTAGGGCCTAAGAAAAGTATGTTAAGTCACAGTGTGCCTTCCAAGGAGATATTGTGACCCTGGTCCCTTTGACATCCTCTCTGTTTCTGGAAACTGTTTTGTGAATGGGAATTCTCTCTGCCACTCACTTTTGCAATGGTGGCTGTGTCATAATAGGACCAATGAAACTGGACTAAAGAACCCCAGACTAAAGCCTGGAAGATAAGGAGCAAGATTCTGGTTACCCTTTAAGGTGAATTATCACAGATGTTTTGTCTTAGTGATAAAATCCTGAGATGCTTTTGTCACCTTATTTTTTAACTTTTTTTGCATTTTTTGGTTTAGAGAACTTAACTTACTTAAAATAATGAAGTTTATTATCTGTAGCCTTGTTAAATTTTCTGATCGGTTTTAGTGGTCTTTGTAATTTTTTTGTCTAATAAAAATTTCCTACTAACAGTGATGCCTTTTTCCATTGTAAATCTCGGGTCTTTTATCCCATTGTCATACTTTATCATAATATGATGACCACAGAAGAGAGTCTTGCTATTTTTTATTTTAAGACCCAAATTCTCAGTATTTATCATTAAGAATGTTTTTTATTGTGAGAGTTCTTTTAGATAATTTCTCATCAGATTGGAAAATTTTATTTCTATTTTTCATTCATTGAGAGCTTTGGCATGAATGAGTATTAAATGCTTTTTTTGACACTACTGACATGGTCAAATAAACTCTTTTATTTTCCTCTTTAACTGGTGAATTATACTCATAAGTTCTGACACTCTCAGCCTCCCTTACACATCCTAGAATACTCTCGCTTATCACAACTTAGGCTACTTGTTCTGGTAGGTTTCTTGCTAAGGTTTTCCACTAGGGGTTCTTTATATTCTTTGCACATAGTGATGGATTCTAAAACTGTCTTCATTCATGTCGTGTGGTTTGATGATATCCATTCCTACCCATTATTACTTCTAATCCACTATACTCACCAGCTCCCTTCCTTTCCCAAGCAGTCTCTGTTTTTATTTCCATAACAATCATCTCCATATGTCATTTATGGCTGTATTATGTACATCGTATATAATCTAGGAAATCATATGAAGGAAAATGTGATATTTGTCTTTGGAATCAGTTCATTTCACTTATGATGATCATTTCCCTTTCCACTCATTATCTGAAAATGGCATCATTTGCTCTTCTTCATAGGTGAATGAGATTCGATTTATCTGTTGCCTACCGAATGGCACTTAGGATGAACCCATAACTTGGCTTCTGTGAAAATGTCACAATAGTGTATGTGCAGGGATTTCTCGATTGTGCTTTAGTAGTTGACTAAGAGTGGCCCCCATGGGCTTATATATTTGAATGCTTGGTCATTAGGTAGTGTTACTACTTAGCATTAGGAGATATAGTCTTGTTGGAGCAGGCAGGGCCTTATGGAAGTATGTTCCTGAGGGTGGACTTTGAGGTTCCAGAAGCCCAAGCCAGGGCCAGTGGCTCTCTCTCCCTGCTGCCCTCCAATGCAAACGTAGAGCTCTCAGCTACCGTGGCTGCATGAGTGCCGCTGTTTCGTGGCACGAGGATAATGAACCGAAGCTCTGAAACTATCGGCAAGCCCCAATCGCATGCCTTCCGTTTTAAGAGTTGGCAGTGGTCGCAGTGTCTCTTCATAGCAATAGAACACTGACTACAACATGTGGCCACTTATATTCCTTCCGGTAACCTTCTCACATGTAGTACAGCTAGTTCCTCCGGTAGTTTTTTTAGTTGTTCTCTTTATCTGTGTTTTGTCTGCATGTGTGTGGGGGTGGATGTGGATGCGTGTGTGGGCTGTTATCAGATATCTTGCTAAATTTAAAGCTACCTTGTACATTGAGGCTAGGTCTCTCCCCTTTGAAGTCAGAAGTTGCCAATTTGGCAACCTGATTATCGAGCTTGTTCTTCCGATCTCCTGCCTCTGCTGCTTAAGGGTGGTAATTTGAGGCATGCCCCCACATCTACTCGGCATTTATATTAATTTTGGGGAGCCTAGCTGTCATCTTCACACTTGCACAGCGAGTTCCTTTACCCACTGAATCATCTCCCCATTTCTATTTTTAGTTTGATGAAAAAACTAATAATGTCTATGGCGGGTAGACAAATTTCCATCCCCAGCATCGGTCCTTGAGTGCTCTATTTCTCTCACACCCTCGCCAGTGTTTGTTGTGATGTGTTTTCCTAATGATGTCTAATCTGAAAGTTTACAACTATGCTCAACTTGAAAACTTGTATATAATTGCATTTTGCTGAATCTTTCAATAGCCTGGCTATCAATGTAAGGCGAGGTTTCTAAAATAGAGCTTATTGGCATTCCATGCTTTTCTGTCTTTTGAAATAATTTAAGGAATATTGGTGTGAGTTCATTAAGGATTTAATACAGTTTAGCACTGGATTTATCAGGACTTCAGTAATTGGTTCTTTTTGTATTACTGTGTCAGTCTTGTTGCTCATAATAGATCTGTTTAAATTTAAATCTGATTGCTGAAATTTAGTGAGTTTTATCTGTTAAGAAACGTATCCCTTTCTTTATAGGAAAGATTCTGAAGAATGGCCCTCAGCTTTTGCTATGGGTTCTCATGAAGGGCAATGCAAGGCGAACATTTGCCTCTATAGTGGCCTTACTAAGATTCAGTGGACCTTTTTCAAATGGCTTTCCATTGTCGCAGTACAATAGCCACAAAGAAGGAGGATTCTCCAAGCAGATGTATTCTCTGTAAACTCTAGGGTCCCGTACTAGTTGGAATGCAGAGCTGCTCAGCAATGAGTACCATATTAATTTTGTTTTCTGAGTGTTTCCTAATTCTTTTGTAGGTTTCCACTCTCCGCTCTACCAAGAATAATTTTTTCTTTGCATGCTGTGCCTTACATCTCCCTCTTCCTAATTCTGAAGCCTAGATTTCTCATTTTGAAAACTATAGGACGTATTTGTGAGCCTCTCTTTTCCTCTAGTCTCAGTTCTGACATTCTGCAATTACACTACGCAATAGAACTAAGAGAACTCTCTCTCGCTCCCTCACTCTTCCTCCCTCCCTCCTCTCTCTCCTCTCTCCTGAAAGTTCAGTGCCTTTCTATTGTCACCCATCTCAGAGGATGCCTGCTACTCATCCTCATTTATTCTCCTTTTATCTGCAGAGACTCCAGCATTATTCCCCATTTTCCTCCTCCTCATGGTTTTGACAGTGATAGAGCTGTCCCTTTTCAAGTATTTTTTTCTTTATGATATGCTATATTTTTAAACAAGCTTATTTATTTTGTACAAATACTCAAACTGGTAATAACCATTTTAAATTTCCATTTCATAATTATAACTATAAAACATATCTGTATTTAGGCTATATTTATAAATATAAAGCCTATTCAGCTGTATTCATGTTGGTGACCTTGTAATGATATCACATTTTTTTCTTTTTGGTATTGGTAATTTTTGTTTTCTGACTTTTTTTCTTGGTTAATTAAGGTTTCCTGTGTTTAATTTTTGTCAAATAAATAACTTTATCCTTCTGGTTTCTGGCATAATTTTTAAAAACCAATTATTGTTTCTTTTTATTTTCTTTTAATTATTTTCTTTTTTATGAACTTAATTGAAAGTTTATTAATTTACTGGCTTCTGTTAATATGTGGAATTGAAGAAGCAAGGTTGGGTCAGTTTTCTTCCTATGTTTCAATTGTGTTTCTTCAATTTACAATGGAATTTCATTTAAAAGTGCTCTTTGCTGTATAACTCCCCCCAAAAAGAAAATTATGCACAGCTATTTATAACAAGTAATTATAAAAGAAAAACACTTAAAGCAGACATGTATACCTAAAACTTTGGAAGAGCTAATTTCAACAACCACGTTTATCTAGTATATGTTTATAGATGAGACACTTTGGTGGGATGCATTAGTTTGGTGAAATGCAAATATTCAGTTCTAAATTCTGAATCCATATCGTCCACTGGGAATGCAGTTTAATACCTCTTGGTGTTTTGTGATATTTCTTTTTGGGTTTTGTACCTAGAATTCTTGCATTTCTGCCAATAGTTGTGTATGATTATCCTATGGACATTATGAATTATGTGACAGGCATGGGTTTCCAAATGTCGACTGGTATGCTACTTTGAGTCAATGTTGAAACAGTGGAATCACAGAGTTGATTTTTATAGACATTTTCCCAATAACATGAGTCTATCCAATACTTCCATTATTTTCTTCTACTTTCCTACTTTTGATAGGCTATTTAGTTATATTTATATACTATTATATTAACATCTTTAGTAATAGGGTTAAAGTTAATAAATGATATATTTGAAATATTCCTAGTTCCCTAATCCAGCGAATTCCAGTCCTGAAGATTGAACCAATTCTAGTTTAGTGCCTGAAATGATATACACTCACACACCTGAGTGTCTGTGCTTTAACAATTTTCGGTTGTCCGAACTCAAACTCGGCCCTGAACAACTGATGGATCATTTCCTTTTGTCTCAATATTCTAAGATCTATAATAAACTCCATTCCTAGTTATCTTCTTTTCAACTTTACGTTAGCAACACATTCATACAGGGAATTATAATATTAAAAATCTTTCAGTGAAAATTTTTAATGTTCCAAAAGAACAAAAGTTTTAAAAAAAACTAAATGATGCTATTGCTGTTAGAAGTATTTTATTTATTAACAAGCTTTTATATGATAGATAACCTCTCTGTGTGATAGCTGTCATCTCTCAGAACAAACATATGTGTATAATGAGCTAAACATTTAAGCTCATGCAAACCGATCATCATGGAGCTATTTTATCAAGGCATTATGTCATAGTTTAAGGATACTTGTAGCTTGGAAAGCAAATAAATATGATGTTATTATTTCTGTAGGATTGAAGTAGAAAGAGATACACTTGAATGAAGTATCTCATTCATGATACTTTACCACTATTATATGGATATGACAATTTTAGTTCAGTTCTTCTAACATTTGCTTTAGAAACTTAGAAACTGTCAAGTCAACTTAAGTTTTACCAGAATTTCCTATATGATTTATTGCTTTATTAATTTTATAATAAAAATAGTTTTAATAGTAAAAATATTTTAATAATTATGATGAATAGGTTTTATTATTTCAGAAATTGAACATATAAATAATGTGGGTTTTTTGTTCCTGATGGGGGATATTGGAGCCTCATCTTTTAAAATATGTAGAAATTTAGAGGACATGTTGATTTTAAATCTAGTGTGGAATGATCCATAAGTATAATTACAAAAACATAAAATGGAAAACACACATTCTAGGCCTACCATATTCTCCAGACATCTTAGATAATTTAAGAGAAAATTTTTGTTCATGTTCATGTGACTGAGTAGAGTCCAGGCAAGGAAATGGTATTTCTCAGCTTTTAAGCAAGAGCTCTCCAAGATGAGAAGTCATACTGACCCCACCCCAGTGAAATAGTACACCACTAAGTAGCTTCTGCCAACTAACCAAACTGAAAGTAATGGAGCTTGTGGAGGGAGTGGGGTAAAATAAAAAGTTCCCTTTATTTCCTTGTACCATAGCCCTCCACACATCCTACTCTAATTCAATAATGACTAATGGAATTGGCTAGGTCTATAAAAATGAATTATTTTAATCAATAATTTCTCTTCACATCAATATAACGTGAGTCAAAAGATAAAACTTGATGAGTAAAAATTAAGATGCATAGCAATGTAATTTAAGGTTTTGGGCTGATTCCATGCCTTTACATACCTATCTTTGAGTCTGGGTTTAGTTGACCAATTATAGTATTTTGAAAAGAAATTACAAGTAAGATTTAAGCAGTAATTTTAAAAGTCTGAGTCATAGCAATGCTAGCAGAATGACGTGAGTGTTCAGTAACAATCCATTCAAATGTGTGCCTATTTTATGCTGAACTTTAGAAGTGATGCAGGAACTGGCTTGTAACCCATTGCCAGGCGAGGCCAAGGACAATAAAGTTTGAGAGATGCTTTCTTAATTAGATAACTTAGAGCATACTACAACATTATATAATCATATATTGCAAGTCCCTTTTACATGGAATATGCTGAAGATCAGTCTTGATGAGATTCATATGTTCCAGGGTAGGAGCGTGATTAGAATTATTAAGCAGAAGGAGCAGAGATATGAGAGAAATAAGAGATAGAGACACAGAACAGCATCAAGAGCGACATTCATTGAATACAGAATCTGCCTCGGTTATTTTCCACATGCTTATCTACTTCGCTCCAAAAGGGGAGGGGGAGGCAAAAGACTTTGTTAGCATGATGTAAGAATAGACTTCAATTCTCTGACCTTTGGTCCAGGTGGAGAAGATCCACCTCTACACCCAAAATACTAATTAACCACACCCTTGGCCAGAAACTTTTGTTTGTAGCCACACTTGTTGTCGACAATGTTGAAAGAGCAAAAATAAGTTCAGACTCTCTGACCTCTATTCAAGGTGGAACAGGCTCACATCTGTGGGTCCTCATGGGAATAAAATTCAATAATTAAAATGACATCTTCAAAAAGAAGTGTTTTCCTTTGGTCATCACCACATACATCACTGGGGAGTTTCTCTTGGTATAAAGACAAATCCTTAAAGTTAAAAATGCTGTCCAGTTTTTCTTTTTTTAAAATATAATAATCATTTTCATCAGAAGGTCATAAAATATTTTGACAAAAAATAGTATACAGAATTATTTGTTGAATTTGTAAAGAATAATAAGGAGTTCGTGGACAAAATTTTCCTATATCGTCTTTTCAGACTATTCAGTTTTCAGATAAAGGGCAGACTTGGAGTCAATACTACTATGAATTACACTTAAAACAGGACTGGTCATTTATGCTATCATGGGGTTTTCTTTCTTGTCTACTTTTTAACTTCCTCTGAGCCTTTCTCTTCAGTTTAACCCAGGTTTTCTCTTCAGTTTAACCCAGGTGGTGGAGATCTTCTATTCAGATCACAGTATGTCCTCAACTCATCTTGAAATACACAAATAACCCATTTTAAAGAGCAACATCATATATAAAAGTTCTTCTCTTATTACAGCATTAAAATATCCTACCTGAAGCCAGTTTCAAACTTCCAATGCCATGATTTTCCCTACAGATAGAGATCACACGGAAGATTGTATTGTAATATGTAAACAAATCATCTCAGTTCATTTTTAGTAAATGCATGCATGGGAGAATGAAATTAGAACAAGACAGAAAAAGAATCAGTTTTATACAAAGAAATTCAAACCTGCTTTTAGCCTGACTTTGATCTGCAGATGACTGTGCCTATATATGAACTTGCATGGCTTCTGGCAAACACATGAAATTAAATCTGACACTCAGATTTCAAACACAAACCATGAATATTTATTTAATGTACTTGTGCTTTTTGCTATTGTTTTCACAATGCCTCTAAATGATAGTGATTGCGTGTAATACATGCCCCAAAACATGACAAATAGAATGGTTAAAATGGAGTATTTTTGTGCACTGGTAAGTGGATGGTTGAGACATACCATGTTTAGAAAACTAGAATATGATGAATGCTTGCTTTTTGGTGCTTTTCTACCCCTAAATATGATCTGTCCATTGTACCTTCAAAGTATTGTTGTCTATACTGTTGCCCTGGTGTGACCAAACAGTTCTGCATTGTTCTTGAGACCCTCTTGTTATTTGACGCAACACCTTCTTGCACGCTCTACACCTATCTCTTGGTTGAGTGAGATACTTTCAAACTCTCTATCGATGACCTCCCCAGAGTTTTGAGAGGTGACAGATGAATGATCGCATTATTATAGTTAGAAACAGTAGAGGGCAGGGCGGTGGTGGTGCACGCCTTTAACCCCAGCACTGCAGAGGAAGATGCAGGCAGATTGCTATCTGAGGCCAGCCTGGACTACAGAGTGAGTTCCAGGTAGACAGGTTCCAAAGCTAGTGTCCTGCAGTTTGACAAACAAGATGTGCTAAAAGAAATTTGGTAAACACTTCAAAGTGATGGTGACACTGTCTAACATTCCTAGATAATGAAGAAGTTGGAAATGGTTATTTTCCTCTGTCAGAGATAGTGCTGAATAATAATAAATGGGTTCTATGTGTCTCTCTATTCCCACAAGAACTGTTAATTTAGAAGACATGATATCTTTTAGTTTAGTTTTAATAAATTATGTGTTGCTTTTTTTGATTTAGGACCTAGTATCAATTAGCTTAGGGTAGCCTTGAAATCACTGTGTATCTGAACATGATGCTCAGCTCCTGGTCCTCCTTCTGTGCTTACAGGAAGGTACCCTGCACTCACCTACACTCTATCTTCTTACAGGAAGGGACCCTGCACTCACCTACACTCTATCTTCTTACAGGAAGGGACCCTGCACTCAGCTACACTGTATCTTCTTACAGGAAGGTACCCTGCATTCAGCTACACTCTATCTTCTTACAGGAAGGGACCCTGCACTCAGCTACACTCTATCTTCTTATAGGGCTTTTAAAAACCAGTTTAAAGTAACAAACCAAGTACTAATGATAAAACATTCACAATATAGAGTAGAAACAAACAGCAGTGAAATAATATAACAGATACAATGTTTATGCATTCATTTAGAAGAGAGATACATTTTAGCTTGAAAATGCATTGATTTACTTATACCTTTATTCAGATATTTAAATATTTACCTCACAAAACTGTTCTGAGAACGTGTACATTTTAAATATAGAAGTACAATGTCCACAGTTGTTCAGCGAAGAAAGAAAATGTGAATGGTTTGCCAACACATTGGTAACAATTGTAGTTTTTAACTACACATAACTTTTGAATTAAAACTTTCTTTTTCATTAGTATCTGTTAGTACTGTCCAATTAGAAATCAAGCCTTTACATATATTCCTATTGTTAAATAGCATAGTATTTCAATTAAATCATGATATATCTCTGGTCTACTATTTTGGTATAAATGTTTACAAAAAGTATTTATTGAATGAAAATGCTCATTTCAAAGTATAATATGAAATTATGTTCTAATGGTTTCTAAGTCTGTTAAAAGAATTAAATACAAAATCAATAAAATGTAAATAGATCCAAAATTGAAGCAATTAATTTTTAATAATAATCTGTACGTAATTTAAATTTGAGTTTCTTGTAATTTCTCTATTATTATAGTTTTTCAATAATTTCAAAAGGTTGAATTTTTGTGTGAGATAACTAATCTTACCTTACCATTACAATGCATACAAAATTGAGAAATATATATATAGAGAGGGGGAGAATGAGAACTAATACAATTAAATTCTACACATCAAGATAAAGTGATAATTAACGCACTTTGAAGACTTTCTAATGGACTGGAGGTTTGTGCTCACATTCCAGAAAGCCAGGTAAACAGAGACATGCACGCACAAAGCTACGACATGATTGGCAGTATGAATAAACCGGAGGCAAAGCAGCTACTCGGAGGAAACACAACTGGCCCCGGTAATTGGAACTTCACAATCCTTCTGTTGGGTTTTACAAGATTTAACTGAGTTATGCTGTCAAATGAAACAGACAGGGGTCTTTAAGGAATAGATGGATTTCAGTTAAGCCTTTCTTTAGTTTTGAATATTTGAATAGGTAGAAAGGAAACTGGACAGACACATGGCAGACAGAGACAGCAACAAGAATGGAGCTGAGACGTGATGAATTAGCTCTGTGTGTTTCAGGTCATTTAAAATGGGAAGGGTTGGATATGTATGGGGAGCCTACTGATAAAGTACGGCTCACACATCAGTGAAACTCTTGGGGGGACAGGTAAAGTTTCAGATAGAAAAGGGTGATGGACAAAGAGGAATGCAACATCTATTGTGGAAAAGAAACAGACAAATCTATCAGTATTTTAAATAGACACTGATCACATAATGAAATATACAAACAAAATCCACTTTGTATACATATTATGAAAAGGAGGCAGCATAATAAAAGCTACTCCTTCACTTTTAGTTGGTGCCAGTGTTTTATAGTACAACTTTAATATCTGCACAGTTTTTCTACTAGGTACTGCCCTCTCCATTTTAAAGGCATAGAGCAGCTAAAATATTCAAGAAATACATTAGGTAAAATCTTAAGATCAGGATTTCCTATGCTTATGCTTATTTTGATCTGGGTCCTGTGACTGCTGAAATTCTGGACTCTGGAATTCATGCACTTGAGTTTTAAAATTGTCTCATTAGACACTAGTGCCTCTTAGTATCTCAGATTCCTTTCTTAGTTAATAAATGTGGTAACATACCTCGATATTCAGAAGTAGGTTATATATATTTATGACCCATTGAAAATGGTGCACAGTCTCCAATATGAAGCTCTCATTTTGCCTTCCTGTTGCTTCTCGTCTCATAGCAAATATAAATGGAAATACAGAGAAGTAGAGCACTCACAGCCATTCCCCTGAAGCAGATGTGTATACTCTTCTTGTTGTCAAAAGACAGCGTGAGCTCCACAAACCTAGAAAACAATACATCAGGATTCAAGTGCTGATACCATGATGTTTATAGGAAGCTCTTCCAAATTATATATTAATTCTCAGATGAATAATTTCGTATATGGCTCAAAGTATCTGTTATTCCAGAAAGAAGTTGTAGTGTATTTAGGCATTATGCAAGAGTGAAACCACAGATACAGAAATGTCATTCAGTCATATTTTAATTTTCTTCAGTTGCCAGGGGTCGGGACTGTCATGCTCGGCCACCATCAGGGGAAGCACACTCTCACAGCTCAGCAGCTTTTGTGAAATTGATTAAATAATAACTACAGTTTGGACCAAACACTTTCTTCTTTAAAAATTTACAACATGGGTCTGAAGCTTGGAATATCATCACACAACTGGTAAATCACTAACACATATAAGATCGGACAAGTTGTCCTGCAGATATCCAGTCCTGGATCAGCTTCAACATGTTGAGAATGGAAAATAGACAAGCCAAAATTGTCTCTGCACTGGGCTTTTCTTCTCTAGAACTTTCATTGCATTCAATATTAAAAATAACCAAGACAGGATTTAAAGTACACATAACAGCATGCAAGATTACATGCAGGTGCCACCACTTATGTAAGAGACTTGAGTATCTCAGGATTTTTGTATTTGAGGGTGGTTCTGGCACCAATTCCTCATGGACACTTAGAGACACCTGAGTATATGGGGAAGTGACATTATAGTGAGTTTACACATAGAAATCATACCCATAGTTATTCTTCATATATATGTAAATATATATACATATTCTCTCTATGTATGTATAAATATGTACATATGCTTAGTTACACACATCTACATATATATAGATGTATGTATGTATGAGTATATAAAAGAGATAATCACTGTGTAAACTCAATCAATGAATATTTAATCTCTATTATTTTATTTCAATTTCTGCTGACTCTGTATATATTTTTAAACAAACTTATATCAGAGACCCTTAGAAAGACATCACCAGAAAGAAATGATTTTTATATAGACTTGTTTCCAATACAGAGACGCCAAAACCCAATTCCCCCTTAAAATAGTCTTTGTTATCAAATTTCAAAATGGTGTAGAATTCACAGAGATTTCTGTAAGATTCATTAGTCATTGAACATTTAAGTTAATATATTAACTGCACTGAACATTTGTGAATCAATATATTAAACATGTTTAGTATATTAAATATGTTTAATATATTAAGTATTTTTAATATAGTAGTATTAAAATATATTGAGATTATTAACAAGCAATGTCTAGGTTGTTTATCTCTGATTATTTTGAAAGAGTTGCCCAAGGACAAACCAGCTTAAGGAAAGAGAATGATTCAGTCATAGAAATTAGGACACCAGGACTATGATTTATTATTTAAAGTGATAAAAATATCAGTTTTGAAATATTAGAAAGGAATAGTTCATCCTAACACTTTGATTTGAAGTAATTCTGCTTTCACAGGAGGTTATAAGACAGTGTGAAGTATGTATGTCTCGCGGTTGCTCCTTATTCTATAGCAAGCTCACACATACTGCAGCGCCTCTTCCTATGGCAAGCTCCCATGCAGTGCAGCATGCTTATAACACCAAGAATGTGACATCCATGCTGCCCACAGAGGCTAGTCTAAGTCTCACTTGTGTGTGCTGCTCTATTCAGTTTCATGGCACACAGTCTTGAATAATCACCTCCTGTGATGAAGAGGGGAAGAATAAGGGGCTAGGAAAGGTCATGAATGGGAAAAGAAAGCTCCTGAGGTGATGATATGGTTCAATAAACTGTTCTATAACATCAAATGCAGAATATGTTTCCTTTTAAGACCCTTTTTACATGTGCGGGGGGAAGGCTATAATGTTGTCCCTAGGTGAAATTCACAATGAATAACCAGAATGCAAGCCAAAAGAAAAAAAGAAAATGTTGATTTTAGAAAAATAATTTGTCAAAACCACAGCACACTATTCTTTTTTCAGACAGTATTGCCATTTAAATTAAAGTGTCTGAGGAGAAGATGTATTTGACAACAAATAGAACCCAAATGACCTCTTGTATATGTTAACCTTATTAATTGCTTTAACATTCAAGTGCCTGCATTTACTGGCATAGAAAGTTCCGGTTATTTATTGCCCTTTATTGTGGCAGACCTTTGTTCTTTGTGTTTTCAGCTCTGTTATTCTTAGGAGCCAGGAACTCTGACAGCTGTTGCCAGTTCCATGAAGTTTGTTTAAAACAATGGGGGAAATTGCCTAGCAACCTCACATCCAGTTTCTGGTACCCTCTTGGAGATCACATTCCACACACCCTGCTCATCTCCATAAGCTCACAGGGGAAATCATACAGACGCATATGCACCAACACAGCATAACCAAAATTCCCAACTGGGTTTCTTAACATCTTGCCCATTATTCCCAGACTATGTGACTACTTGACATAAGTGGCCTGGGTGACTATTAAAGCTGAACTAATCACATGGAAATTTATGCAAATCAGTTGCTTTCTCCTCTGTAGTTTCCTGTATATGGTTTGCTTTTGTCAAGACATTAATATGCAGCCAAAATGTGCTTTATTTATTCATTTATTTAGTTAGTTAGTTGACTAAAATAAAAGTCAAAAATCCCCTTCATCCTGTGCCTAATATGTGATGCCTCAGAAAACTAAAAACAAACTCAGGCTCAAAAAAACTAAAAACAAACAAACAAAAAAAAAAACCACCCAGTGCCAGAAGCAAGAACTGTTGGTTGGTGCTAAGTATTGGTGGATTTCTCTCACAGCCTGGGGCTAGAAAGCCTGGGCTGCCTTTGGTGCCTGCCCCAGCCACGTGGTGTGGGGTGGAGGTGTTGCAAGTCCTCTCTCTGGCCTGGGCTCTGGTCTTGTTCATAACTGAGTGTATCCTCAAATCTAATCTCTATTTGCGGCTCAAGTTCCATAACCATTTGCTACTAGATACTGTTTGCATCTCAACTCGTGATCTAGTTGCCTGGAGATAGGTGAGTTCATGTCTTTTTGATCTTGTATCTGTTCCGTATCTGATTTTGGATCCATTGTCCTGACCCTGGCATCCTGCCTTCTGGTGCTTTTCTTTGGCATCTGACAAGCAGGTTGTCTCCTACCCTTGCGGGTGACTGTTTTGAAACTGTATTGGTCACATCTGCTTTACTGCAGGGTTGGTCTCTTTAGAATCTGACTTATCACCTGGGTGAGTTTTCTCCTACACCGACATCATCTAGACTTAGATAACTGGAGAAAAGGGATGGTGAAGTGCTTCAGATGAAACTGAGAGTTTAAACAACGCGGTGAAATGAATCTGGCTTTGCCTTTCGTTTTACATTGATTCTGTTTTTCTACCTCTGCACTCTCCCTTATTCCCAGGACCCCGCCAGTCTAGTGCCAATGCTCATCAGCTTTAAGCTTTCTCTCATGAACAGGCTATTTTCTGTATAGAGTTCATGCCAAGGATGGCATTTATCATGGGCTTTGGAGCTGCAAAGACTTAATATTTAACTTTCATACCAAAGGCAGTATTCTTAAGAACATTAGTAAAGGAAAGTTGACTGCTTGTTTTCAAAATTTGTTACTGTTCCTAGCAATCTAACCAAACTGAAGAATAATAAAAGAATGCATGTAAAGTCCTTATAACAGCATCAGCTATATAGGATTCATCACTATGAGGAAGTCCCTTGGATTTTTCCCCCATATTTTATATATATCCAAGAGAATATTTAGGTCAAATTACAGCAAAGCCAAGTGAAAACAGCCCCCTTCATCTTTTTCTAAGACATAGGTCTAGACCATGACATCATGTCTCTTATGTCTCTTTCCTGCTGAGATTAATTTTTATGCCATTGCCTAACAGCACAGAAACCAGCGGAAGAAATAGAATCTAAGATCCAATAGGATAGAAATCTCAGGTTTCACAAGGCATGAAAATAATCATGGCAGTTTTTAAGCCACTAATACTTAATTTAAGAAGCTTGCATTTCATTGCTTGATAGACTCTATGTTTTAGAGAGTCATGTTTAAATTCTCAGAAGAGAACTGGCAATCAACTAAAAACAAGCCGGTTTGTAAAGAGCTCATTGATGGATTTGAAACAGCAACCCATATCAGCTGTGTGCTTTCCCCAATTCTTTGGCAAACTGGATGCTAAATCAGGTTGCTAATACTTGCAGAATGTGCCTAGAATTAGGAGGGAAATAGTTGTGTATTTAAGTATTTTCTAATACGACGTCTCCACCTGTGCCCCGTGAGAGAGCTAGTCAGCAGTCAGCAGGTGCCAGCTTGAACAGTGACCAACTTCATGTTGAGTAGATCGGGTTCCTGTTGCAGTGGAATTCATGAAACTGGTCCACAGAAACATCTAATGAGCAAGTCTCCCTCTAATGATCTGAATTGCAAGTAACTGACACTTTCCCCAGTTCTGGGTGCTGGGAGTGCACAAACCAGCATGAGTTGATATGTTCTGTGCTGGAAGGCTAAGGTGCTGCTGCAGACAGTTGTTTTCTGTAACTTTGTATGAACCTTCCAGAAATGGAAAGCCAATTCTCGAGATTCTCTTGTGAAGACACTGTCTCCCTCAGTGTTAAGCCTTTGTGGCTTTTACTGGACTCATAGAGGACCAACATCAAGGGGGCCTCAACTTCACTATCATAATATTCAGTTTACATGGCTCAGCCCATAGTATCCTAATATTTTTAAATGAAATTATTTTTGTTGTGTATATTTGTTTGGGTCCTGTTCTGTGAGTAGTTACATAGCAATATATTCTTATATAAAATTAATATATAATGATACGCTCACATTATTATTAATAACTTGTTTTATACACTATAGGAAAACTATAGTACTCTGAATATATATATATATAAGGCTAATATAAGAAATTCTAAATGAAGCTAACACATACACCATGAGGCAGTTTGTTATAATTTCAGAAGATGGGTGAATAGCAATCCAAGGATGAAATGAAATTAGTAGATGTTAAAAAGCTTTTTAAATTAACACAGAACACTTTCCTTGTATAATCTAGTTTCACTCTACAGCACATGAAATTCAGGACTAATAGTATTTTCTACTCAGATGAAGAATCTAGTCTAACCCAACTAGATTTGTTGAACGAGTTCTGTTTCCATACAAAAGCCTATCAGGCCGTTAGAACAACCATTGAAGTCCAGGTATTCTAGCAGTAAACAGAATCATCTTTACTTGCTGAGCTTTATTGATGACTTTAAGATTGTAAGCAGTAGGAAAGTGAGCTAAGTAAATCTCCACCAAGGTAAAGGTCCCTAACTGAACTAATCAGTAAGTACTTAAAAGCTAATCAGCGGGTAGTCAAGGAGATCTCCAGGCCTCTCAGAATTTCCGTTCTTATTTTCATTCATCCTGTATCAGTCATCTTTCAAAAGGAAAAGTAAAATTTCAAAGATCCACAGATTGTTTTATTTGCCTTGACTCATAAATTACTTATGTGTGAGTTTGGATCAATTCTTGCTCACTAGGAAATGCTGTGTGTCTGAAGTTGCTGCTGTGGCCCCAGGAACAGAACTGCCCCCTAAATGGCATTCTTTGGTCCTCTCCACCTCTTATCTGCCTGGCATTCATCACTCAGCCCAGGGCAGTGGCTCTGTGCCAATTCTACTTGCAAACTATGAACAGAATTCTCTTTGTCTCAGTTTAAATAATTACATTACACTTGCCCTGCGTGCACACTGGAATGGGGTTTAACTGAAAGATGGACTGATTTCATATGCAATTTGAGAATGATACCACTGGCAATGACCTTTGTCACTTGTATTTTAAAATAAGCACATAAATATTTAAGATATGGAATTAAACCAAGGAAAAATCAACCTGAATGGTTAGGAAGAAAAATGAAAGTCAAAAGGAATATAAATGCTAGTATGATTGATTTGTAATATCTGATGATTATGTTTTCCTTTGACTTGATTTTGACTACAATGTAAATTCCTTGAAGAATGCAATGCTTATCTTGGATCCAATAAAATCTATTCCTACAGCAATTAGACCTTTTCCATTACCATAAGGCATGCATTTCTTGTAATTGTTCATAAAGCAATGACTTCTCTTTGCTGGCAAGAGCCACTGTCCATGCTTGTAGTTAGAGACCTGGTGACAACAGCTGATTTACGAAAGTGTAGAAAGTATCTGGATATTTGTAGATATGAGGACAAGAGACATGGAGCTGTGACATTCCTTCAAGCCACAGAACATGAGAAAATAGTATCTCATATTAAATTATTCTACAAAGGCTTCCTTAATACAGAAAACTATTGCGACGGTAATTTTTTTTATCAAAAGTTAGATGACAAATAAAACACAAAAGTTATAGCTTTGTGGTACTTGCAAATTATAAAGTTAAAATGCTTTCTTAAACACACTAGGTAGGAAATATATGAAGATGCATTATAAATGTTAAATATTTACACACCTGACAAAACACATAAAAGTAATTTTAAAATTAGATCAATCATTTCTTTTTAAATATCTCATCAACTTACAGTTTAGTTAGGAGATTTATAAAACACACAGATTATAAACTATGGAAAAAAGTAAAGTTAATGAGGTCTTGATATTCTGAACAGTAGAGGGGATAACCTGCAGAATTTTGAGAAACTAAACAAGCCCCTGTTTGTTGGCACGCAGGGTACATTAAGCAAACACTGAAGAGTCAGGGAGCGAAGATGGCACTAGGACATGGATTTATCTTTTGCCAGGTAGGACTGCGAAAGTGGAATCTTGGATGTAGCAGATGAGATGAGACCTCAGGCTTTTGTCGGGAAACTGCCTGTGCTTGGTGGAGCCAAGGAAGATAAATAGCCTTGAGCGAGCTCAGCAGAACACTGAACGAGGCCAGTGTCAGGCAAAGGATCTAGAGATTTGATGCTGAAATACTGACCCAGTGGCTCACAGGAAGTAACTTATCAACTGGAGAACAGAGTGATTTAAAAGAGATGCCATGGGGGGAATAAATTAGAAGGAACACACATTATTTCTGGGAATAGGATTCTGTTTCTAGACCTATCAAACTGACATTCCAAAAGTTAAAAATAAAGATATCAATATGCCAGCCCTTAATAAATTATGCTAACTAAAGAAATGTAGTCTTCGAAAGACACCTTGATGATTTTGTACTAACCATGTAACATTATATTACTTTGAGAACATGTTTTTATTAAATTTTGAACTTAAGCAGAGGCTGCATCTCAGTGGGTAGATACTTGCCTAGCATGCACTGGACTCCATACCCAGCAATCAGGTGAGGAATATTAAGGAATATTCAATAGGTTCCTTTGTCTTTATGACACTGAGGATTGAACCTGGAGTATTATTTACGGGAGCAAACTATCAACAAGCTACACTCTAAGGGTCTGCCCAATGTCGTTGCACTATCAGAGTATTTTTCTTTCCTTGAGTAGAGAGTAATTACATTTAAAAATAAAAGTAGCACCGATGAAGAGTGAATTGAGTCAGACGAGAATGAGAAAAACTAACTAGAAGAGCTCTCGTGCGAATCCACTAAAGCTGAGTTTTCTCTGAACTGATTTGGTGGTCTGCACACGGTACAAGGTGGTCTCGAGCCAGGAGTCCCTCATCGTTTCCAAGAGGTTGATTTTCTAGCCTGTCATAAATGTCTTTGAAATCAAGCAAGGATAAGCTATCTGCTAGAGAAACTTATCTGTGGCGCTCTGCATTTAACATAGCTTTCATCTTCTTGTCATTTTATAACTCTACAGAGAGCAATACGAGATACTGCCTCTATACGGAGCGACACTCTAGCCTGAAAAATTAAAAAGAATTTAAAATAGAGTGAGTACAAGAATATTACAGTATTGATACTTTTTGAGGTACATTGATTAAAATGAATAATCTTTAAAAGACTAATATGTTCAAATTCTAAAACATATTTTATGTATTTAAGTCTCAAGAGGAACTCTATTTACATATTTAATACTCAAAAATGATCTCTTGAAAATTCTAACATGTTAAAAATGAAAAAAAAAAAAACAAGTTCCCCTAATGAGGGCTACTTAGACATTTGTATATAATATGCTTCTTCCCCAAATAAGACGAATCTTAGTCCTGACTCTGACCATGAAGCACACTGATGCCATAGAGATAGAATAAGAGGAAAAGGGCAGGGGAGGGAAAAGAAAATGGTAGTAAGAGCGTGCCCATCTAAACACCCAATAGGCCTTCCAAATACAGAAGCCAAACAGCTTGGATTAGTTTTCTCCACTTGGTCTTGATCGAATCAACATCCAGTTGACAATTCAGGGTAAAGAGTAGGAAGCTATAGTCATCCACGATTTGGCTCCGCAGCACACCGTTATCTTATTCTGGTTCTCATCCCATTCCTTGGTTAATAAGATCCCATAACACTACAAAAGCTGTTTACCGTGGAACATTCAGTCCACTGAAACGTTAGTGGAGCAAGCCCCACCTCATCCCACACAGCATTCCACTGCCTTTGCTAGAGTCCAACCCTTATGAATAGAAACAGATCCCTTTACAACTCACTGAGGGTTCCACCACAAGACATGTAAAGTGTGAATTCTGTGGTGGACCTCATATCCTCCGGCATTCCTAATTTAAGCCCCAACACTGCAGTTCTAAGAGCTATTTGCCTACAGCCTCCTTTTATTTCAATCCCCCAGCAGGATTGCAGCTTCTCATTATTGTTGGTGCTGTCAACCATGGGACTTTCTCTGGCCAATGAAATAGGAGCAAAAGTCCACTTAGTTTCTACCAAAGGGCTGAAGAACCCAGAGTGTAATTCATGGCCTTCTCATTTCCCTCTGGGTCCATGAATATCATTCATGCATGAAACTCATTCATGGGTCCTGGGACAGGGCACTTGAAACAGACAAGGTGCAGTAGTGACATTAAGTTTATTGTTTTCAAACCTCTTCTGCTTGCAAAAATAAATGTAGAACCTGGTTATCCTGAATGATGTCAACAAATACTGAGATATGAAGTCTACTTCTTTGTTAATTAAGAAATTGATTGACAGCCTGATAGACTATAAGATAATGTGAACAGCACTTTAAAAACAATAACTGCTAGGCCTTTCTTTGACAAAGATCTCAATTGTTTTCTATATTGAAGACTTCGTGGCCAACACATAGGAACAGCATGAGCAATTTCTATATATGGCTACCTGTCATCTTTTAAATGTAGCAATATCCATATGATTTAATCCAGTAAATATCAAGATGCTATTTAATTGTGTACACACACACACACACATATATATACATACACACATACATACATACATACATATTACAGAGTATGTCCCATTATCTTTACTGGTATAGTTGTTGACTACTATACATGAGATTTTTTTGTACTTATTGCTTTGAGTTTCAATTTATTCATCGGTCTTGAATGCCAGGAAGAGAATATTTTCAACAAGGTATAATACATATAAAATTCTTCACTTTTGTTTAGCTTATTCATTACTGAAGTTGCATTTCTGCTATGAAATGCAGCTTGACTCATCGTGTTTGGAAACAGAGAAACTGTTGCACCAGCAACCACCCCCATTTGGTTTCTGAACTGTAGCAAACGCAAGTAAAATTTTAAATTATCTTTCCCCTTGGTTTGGAAAAAAAAGTGAATTTCTGTGTTGAAGAAGAGAAGTTCAAGAATGACTTATGAAACTAGAATTTCTAGACATAAATTCTTCTAAGACCTTTGGAAATCAAATGCTGTAGTACTCATCAAAAATTTTGATGAGTTAAGGGTAACATCAGTGTTAAATTTCAGCACACAAGAGCCTAAAATGTAGAGAAATGAGTGCTTTGGCAACATTCGTTTGGTTTCATCAAATCCAAAGTGCTCCAGAGTTTGTTTTGAAATATTTCTGAAACCAAAAATAAAAAGTCACTCCTTTTTATATTTGGTCATCTTTTGCAAAGGCTCCAAACTGGATATTGTTTCAAGTTCTATGGGTAATAAACAAATCAGAAGTGGTTTGGACTGTGATGACTCTCAGAAATAAATTTCATTTTCTTCTCAATCTCATCATAACATTTTCCTATGAGCAAAGCATTCTAGAGCTACACCAATTTAAAACACAATTTCAATAAATAATAATAATAAAACAAAATGAATGTAGCTTAGTTTTCCAAACTTTTTCAGTCCACAGGAATGTTGGTATAATGTCCCCCAAACACTATGACCTCTTCCTGTTTCATTCAGTAAGCAGGTATATCTATACGACTTAATATTGGTTAACATTCCAAAAACTTAGTAGTCATTTTAAAAGAACTGCTATCCATAAAGTAAAAGAAAAACTATTTCCATTGAATCGTTAAGTAATTGTAGTCACTTGCAAATGGATCACATGTACCAACTGGTTAGTCCACAACTTAATCTTTAAATTCTGGCTCAACAGCACCAACCTTATTTCACCCTGATTTTATGACATCTTTTGTAATCTACTATGGAAAAAAACTGAAAAAGTCGGGTTCACAGAACTCTGCCATCATTGGGTAAAATGTACTATAACTTAATGTTGCTGGGTCTTGAGTTAGCCAGGCAGTGGCCTGACCCTGGAGAGATCAGAAGCTTCTGTCTCAGCAGGAGTTGTGAAAATACCCAGGAAGTTTCCCGAGTAAGCTGTAGACCTGACGGTGTCTATGTGTACACCTTGGGAATAATACCTTTTATGAATTGGCTCATCTTTTTAAAGTATCTATTTATTCACAAGTGCGTAAGGACTAATATCACAAGGAAATAATGCTCATAAAAACACTTGCTTCATATTTTACTTGCATCCTCACGTCACAATCTTGTTTTAATAGAACTCATAGATTTAGAAAAGCCAACCGTCTTCAGAACCGACTTTTAATAAGAGCACAAGAGACTACTAATGAGACGCTTATTGGAAAAGCTTTCCTGTTTTAAAGGGAAACATAAATATCATTTCTGTGATATCGGCGCTATACACCACCCTCAGAGCTCAGAGCCCATTTCTGAAGAGGAAGCAGAGAGATTGCCAAAGCCAGAGAAGAAGGAAACACACCAGGAAAGATGCGCTGTGAACTCCCAGCACTTGTGACTGCATTCGCAAGACCTGCTCAGGCGCAAACCAGACAAAACCCCAGCGTGGAGGATGGAAGGTGGACAAGAAGTCCCCTCCTCAGCTGAAGAGCTATTAGCATTTGATAGCTGTTGAAAGACAGTAAATCTTTTTTATTCAAGGGCGTGATACCTGGAATATTGGGTACACTCCAGGACAGCTCCAGCCCAGTAGTAGCTAGCCAACACAAACTGGACATATACACACACACACACACACACACACACACACACACACACACTCACACACACACACATATATATATATATATACTGGAATATATATATATATATATATATATATAGTCTAGGTTTTATAATCCTTTACAATCTGGTTTTTACAATCTTTCTGCCTCCATATGTGTGTTTATGTGAGCATATGTGTATATGTATATGTGTGTGTGCATACAGACACACACACACATATACACATATGAAACTTAAGAACCGGCACAATTCTAGCTACTAAAAGTGTAGTAGAACCAAAGTCTATAGGAACTACTGCACTCCAGAGACACCTTGGAACGTAAGTTACAGACTGTGGTGAGCCACATAAGTTCTGGAAACAGAACCTGGATCCCCTATAAGAGCAGTGAATTCTCTTCACTACTGAGACAAAACCAAGAAAATAGAAGGAGCTTCAGAGAGCCAATGAGATCCATTTCTAGCTCCAACATCTTCAAACTGCTGCAGCTGCTATAGGCCAGTTCAGAAAAGACCTAATTTGTAGTCATATACTAGCTGGAGAGGCAGACATTTTCCAAACCAAACTTCAGTTCTTTTACTACAACAATCTTTTTGTCAATGCTTTGTTTTCCTTTCATATTTTACAGCAGTCAGAAATAAACCAACCAGTACCACAAAACCTTGATTGGAAACATCCTTGACTATCGCACAAAGTTTATTAAATAAAACTTCCAGCTTCTGCATTTCATCAGGAGATAATATGATAATACTGACAAACTTTTTGACAATACACATCAGATTCATCTTTCCTTCGGTTTAGAATAGCATTGTGTTCTTCCTTTTCGTCCTTGTACCCTCCATTCCTCCCTGTCACCTTTCTTCTTCCTTTATTGTCTATATGTGTACTTGCTGGATAGGATGAAATTCATATCCATGAATGTTTGTCAAGAGTTCTATCACCTTGGCATCTTGTTCACTTTCTCCTTTTTATCTGCCCTCTGGATAGTATGCTCAATACAGATCTTCTCTGAAACACACTCATGACATAGTCTAAACAGAGGGAATCTTGCTGACCGCGTCTGCAAATGTGCTGCCTTTTCAAGTTTGCACAAGGTTAGCAAAACTTGGGTCAGGGGATTTGCTGAGCATTACATCTAAGAAATGTTTTATAAGGATGAGAGTAAACATGAGAGAAATACTGTACATTTAAAACGCCTGTGCCTAACTCAAAGGCTTGGTCATCATTATTTAATAGGTTAAATTTTTCTTCACCCAGGACTGGTATCAGAAGACTGGGGCCCTTGGGGAAAATGATTATAAGTTCATGAGATTATGAACAAAAGATGTTTGAGGAATGCTAACCCTACCACCCACATTTGAAGGGAGAGTGAGAAGTCAACTATTTAAAGAGGCAGGACATGGGTTTCGATGAGACAATGAATCTATTGGCATCTTCCTTTCAGATATCCCAGCCTCCAGAAAAATGATTGTAATGTCCTTTTGTGTATTTTATGTTGTTAGAACACTCCAGATAAACTTAGATAACAGCCTCGTAAATAAACCTATGTTATTTTGAATTGTGCATGTAAGTTAATGTTGGGATATATAGAAGAGCCTGGGAATGAGTGTCTGTTTTGAAATAATGAGTAATATTCGATAAGGCATTTTGTTGAGACTGAGTTTTACTGTGTTGTCTAAGCAATCCTATCGCCCTGGCCTCCCAAGTCACTGGGCTTCTAAGCTTGCAGCAATAAGACCACTAGAGTTTTTGTTCTTATAACAGTTACTAGAAATTCTGCTCTCGAACTTACCTCAGAATTTACCAAAAGAGAAAAAAAGATTCATAATGAAGACATAAAATAAAATTACCAAGTAATATTAGAAATTCTCAGGATTTTTGACAACAACTGCCCACAGTTTGCTGATTCTCATCTGTATGTATTTTCCTAAAATATGAAGTAATGCTCAGATACAGGATTCTTAGAAATCACTGACTTGGATTTAAAAATTTAAAAGCTAGGATCAATGAAAGAGGAGGCAAATGAGGACAAAGTACGAATACACATTTATTCAGATGCTATGGTAGAACACATGCTAACAAAAAAATTAAAACCTAGAACAGAAGGTGCTTTGCACACATAGGCAGTCTTTATCAAATTTTTAAATGAACATTTTCTAAATAGTAGTACAGGGAGAAATATGGTCAAGAACTTAAATAAGTAAATAAAAATGGTCAAATCACAAATTTAAGTAACAAGTTTCTATATTTTCTCTACTAAATTTTGAAGTCTTTTTATCACAAAGGTTAACATCTAGTTTTTCTAGAGAAACATATCTAAAATCTAGAATAAAATATAATTATATGTTATAAAGTTTTATACATTTTCCTATGCCTTATCCAAGATAAGGCATCTATTGGAGATGTACAACAGCTTACGCAAAATAAAATTTTAATAACTCATTCAATAAAAGCATAACTATCAAAAATAGAATTCATTAGTGGTAATAAATTCTTGATATTTAGTAATTGAACAACTTAAAATTCAACTTGCAATAATAGCTATTTTTTACTCATAATCACTAATGCTCACAATGTATTTCTAAATATCAGGTACTGCTTGAGAGAATTGCCTTCTTATGTTTTCTCTAATAAGCTTTCTTCAGGCTTTGAAGCACAGGCTCTCACTCAATAATAACTGTTTTCTTACTGAGTCATCATGGAAGGAAAGTTGAAAAATTAAAATAAACAAGACTGTTCTCCTTTCATGCTAAGACCCCATGGCCTACTGGTAAGATGAAAAATGAAATTCAAGACTGCCTACAGATGCAACGACGGCAAAGCAAAGCACAAACGTTGACCCGAATATCATCTTAGCATCCCATTCAAGTTGAGCAACATGTCTAGAAGTGAAGGCAATACAGATGTTTCTTATATTTGAGTTTTAAAATCAAGAGCTGTTTTTAGACCCTCTACGAATGATTACTAGGCTGTGAAGAGATGGTATTATGTGAATGCATTTAGTCTTCCCCCACATCAAACTAAAAACTGTGCTTGGCAATGTGACACAAGGTTGAACAAATGAGTCTGTTAGCAAAAACAGGAAGTTAATCATCCACCTTCTTTAGATGCTAGTTAGGGCTCCCAAGCAGCTTGCAAATGAGCCATTTTGCTTTGACTTTGAGCCCCACCCACCCAGAGCATTGTCTTAGAAATCACTGCAAGAAATTTAACATAAAACACACAAAGAAGGTTAAGAAATACAAACTAGAGTAAATTACAAAATCATTCTTGACAGTATTTTATTCCCTTCAGACTTTGAATTGTACTACGTTGAACCAATTTCTACAAGGACTCCTACCATGAAGAGGATGCCTTATCCTTATTATCTCTGTCCTAGCTTTTGCTAAGGAACACTCAGTTACAATGTCAGGAAGGATTTTATCATAATTTATTGCAGAAAGACAAATGAACCCTTCCAAAACTATGTGGCAAAATTCCCTCTTGCATGGAGACTCCACACGATGGGCTAGAAAAGAAACTTTCATTTCGTTGCTTCCAATGGTCTATGACTTGATTTCCTTTCTGCAGCCTTATTTTGGGTTTTAATCTTTTTGGTGAAAATACCAGAGAACTAAGAGCTTTTTAAAGATTTGTTTATGCATTATGTATACAGAGTTCTGCCTGCATATATTCCTGCACTCCAGAAGAGGGCACAAGACCTCATTACAGGTGGTTGTGAGCCACCACATGGCTCCTAGGAATTGAACTCAGGACCTCTGGAAGAGCAGCCGTTGCTCTTAATCTGAGTCATCTCTCCAGGGCAAGTATGCAGCTTTGATTGAATTACCTTCAAAACATAATGAAACTACTTACTAGAAACCAGCAACTATATGGTGTTTGTCTTCGTTACTTTCTGTTGCTGTGGTAGGATTCCATAACCAAAGGTAAAATAAAATATGGAATCTGTTGTTTTAACTCATATTTCAAAAGGTAGCCATGGTATAGTAGCAGAACAGGAAGTTGGCTCATTACGTCTTTATCCACACACAGGAAACAGAGGAAGGGAGCAGGAGGTGGGGTGAGGTGACAAACCACTGCTCTAGCTTATACGTTCTCCCTCAAGGCCGTAATTCCTCAAAGTTCCATGTGCTCTTCTGACCAACTAGGGACCAACTGTTAAAATATGTGAACTTACAGGGGTAGGGACACTTATCATTCAAATCACCAAAGCAACCCTTTTGCTAATGAATATTTCTACTCTGGTATAATATATTTTGCCAACTTTAAGTAGGACACAGTTATAAAGGTTTTCTTGTTGGGTTTAATTAGTTCCTGGCTAGAAAGAGCTATCTTAAACAGTCACATTGAATTTAATTTAGAATCCAAGTGCCAGAATATTGCATATTAGGAATTTCATATGGATAATTAACAATCTACTCAGAGAGAATAATATATTACTTGATCCAATATAAAGCCTACTCTTGGCTAATCAGACATTGGTGTTTTAAATGCCCTGTTTGTTATGTTTCTTCACTTGCATTTTAAGTAGAAATCATCTGAGTTTATAAAATAAACATGGAGCGCAGAAGAGGGCGACTCATCAGGGGAAGCGACTTCAGGGTGGGAAAGTAGGTCACTGGGCACTCTGCCTGTGCTTGCATTTCCCAGCCCTGCCTTAATTAGAACTGGTAGATCATCTCACTTCTGCACATGCCTTCAGTAGCACAGCTCATTTATGTTTCTCTGAGCAAACTCATTATCACCTTCTTTAATTTTGCCTTAAATTTATTAATTTAACTACATGACTTGCATGGGCACACACATAAGCTCAAGGCAACCAGCTTCATACTTAACGTTTAAAGCTGGGTTTTAGAAAAGGCAGCGAGTCAGTCTGCATAGTTTACTCTTACTGAGATGAGTAAGAATGCATGCCATTGCTTTACTCTAGCTGATTACTAAAAGAATATTTTCTCTTGTCTTTTTCTTTTCTTGAGATGGGGTTTTATGTGTCTCCAACATGAGCTCTCTATGAGCCCAGAGATGGTCTTGAACATCTGACCTTTGACCTCTTCTGCATAGGAAGAGAGGTTTGCTGCCACACACAGGCTATGCATAGCTGGGAACCTAACCTAGCGCAGGTGTCATGACTGTCATGTAAGCAACCTGCCAACTGAGATATCTCTGCAACACTTGGCAGTGATTGGAATAAATTAAATATTGCAAATGACCAAGTGATGATGAGTAGAATATTTTTTAAATTTATTTTATATGTACATGGCTAATTGCTCTTTTCACTGCATTGATTTTTTACAAATATTTACAGATTTTTTTTGACTAGTACTCCAAAAATGAAGAAAGAGAAATAATTTGAAAAATTTAAACACATGAAGCTCTTGGAATCACCAGTCTGAATGAAATCCAGCATCAACATCAAAGCAGGGGTAACGAAAAACAGAAATAATTTTTTTAAGAAAAAAAAGGAAATGATTCGAACAAGGCCTTGATCCCCTAGGAGTTCTTACCTCATTTTATTGCATCAATAATTTTCTTCATGTCTGTCTAATATATCTTCATCGCCACTTAGGGATCTGCATTATAATTTCTATCAGCATAGATTGCTTTGCAAATTTCTTTTATATCTCCACAAAGTCTAAAACTGCAGAAGAATCTAAGAAAGTGCACAGAGTGGCTTATCATCTGGAACATAAGTATGTAGGAACGCTTTCAACATAGAGCCAACAACATGTGTGCCACTAACCAGTACGGCCATATTTATAACGTTATTGCGGCACAGGAACCCAGACAAAGTGGGAAATGGAACTGCAGTAATTTCAAGTAGTCTGCCATGTTAGCAAGAAAAAGCAAAGTTGAGCTTTGAAGGATTTTTCCCAGAAGGAAGGGAAGGTTATCTTGATGATAGCCAGTGAGCGAGCCTTCCAGGGTTCTTTGCTGTTGCCATGCATCAACTCCACAGTATCAAGCATTCACAGTGTTGTAGTGTATTAACAGGGCAAGGAACTCACTGGGGAGAGCTGTGTTCCTTGCAGCTCTGGGAATCCCTACTTGTTTTGTTAGTTCCATACTTGCTGCAGATATGTGCTGGAAATACCTGTTTGCTGCTGGCTCTCAGTGGCACCCTGTTCTAAGCTTTTGTAAGATCCCCAATTATTGCTTGGCCTGGAGAAATCATCAAAGACAATGACATACTTCTTCCATGTTCATGACTAACAGCAGCAGGTGATTCCGTCTTACATTGAGTGTCTCCTCCTTCTGCAATTGCACACGCACCGACTGGAAAAAATCTGTCCCTATTGATTATTTGGGGCCCACAAGGACATCAACAACAGTGTATCCATCTAGTGTTAAACCTACCATTTAACTTAATTCTCTCTGAAAATGCATTCTCTTTGTTTTGTTAAATAACAGCATATTTGCAGGTTTCAAAGACTTGGGGGAACTTTCAGTCAACACTGTGACCCTATAAAAGAAGCATATCCATTCCATATGTCAAGTACATTCACCTCACCTACCCTATATCACCTAAGCGGCTTTCTTATCACAGCACCCCCTGAGATAAAGTAAACTCATTTATTCTAGCCAACTTAACAATCCTCATCTTCCCATCCAACTTCTTTAAATAAAGTACAAAAGTGGTGCTTAGTATAATCGTCCCAGTTACCATTTCTCTGTAAGATTTCCCAACTAAGAAATACGTTATCTGTTTAAGAACAAAATAGTTAGGCAGGTATAAGACAAAGTGTATAAGCATTTAAATTCTTAAGAGAGTTGAAGACGAAGGAAGTCACCTGTTTATCCCCAAACCAGAATCTCCCTGTATAATATGAAAATTCCTTTGAAGCACTGTTGGCTTGCAAATAGGCATTCAGGGTGAAACTGATGAGGGCTCAGAGGGCATTAAGGAATGTGCCCTCAGAAATTAGGGGAAAGGACATCTGCGTGACACAGTTATAGGTAAATAAGCAAAATATTATGTAGAAAATAATCGGAAGAGCTTGGAGGATATCTGCTGGGGAGATAATTTATGAAAACTGTTGAGTGTGCAGCCTGGTTAAAAAAAAAGTCAGATGAGAGAAAAAACAAAGATATAGATGAAGAGACAAAATGCAGGGTGAGCTGCTGCTGCATGAATGAAGACAGAACGCAGGATGACCTGCTGCTGCTGCTGCTGATGCATGAATTAAGAGAGAACGCAGGATGACCTGCTGCTGCTGCTGCTGCATGAATGAAGAGAGAACGCAGGATGACCTGCTGCTGCTGCTGCTGCTGCTGCATGAATGAAGAGAGAACGCAGGATGACCTGCTGCTGCTGTTGCATGAATGAAGAGAGAACGCAGGATGACCTGCTGCTGCTGCTGCATGAATGAAGAGAGAACGCAGGATGACCTGCTGCTGCTGCTGCATGAATAAAGAGATAGACCAAAAGATAACTTGCTACTGCTGCTGCTGTCACTGGCTTCAGAAATGAAAAAAAAAATTTTGCTGCTCATAAGAAATATAAATGACTTATGAAGTTAATGGTCATAGGTTTAGAAAACCATTAGAGAAGACTGAAATACCATTCATTTCTACGGAGCTCCCAAGTGGACCCTTTTCCACTGAAGTCCTGTTTTTGTTTTGAACGGTTTTTATTTCCACACCAACATGTATCCTCAAATGTTAGTTTTATAACAGGAATTATTTTTTAAAAAAAAGAATTGAAATTGTTTAACTGTAGAAAAAAAGCCTGTCTAAAAACTAGATAAACAGTGATGGAAATAGTCATGATGGGGAGCTGTGAGACAACATAAGGATGCTGGGAACTGGACCCTGGTCTTTTCCAAGAGTGGCCATTGGGCCTAATTATTCAGTCATTTCTCCAGCCCTAGAAGTCTCTATTTTAGAGTATGGTAACTCTAATATTTTGCTCCACTTCTATATTACTTAAAGGTGTATGTACAGGTGTGTACTCAACCCCAACTTTTCACCTTCATAGACTACTGTAGAGATGAAGTGTGAACTAAGATTTCTCTTATTCGCAATGCTGGGAATTAGGACTCAGATTTTTGGAGAGGTCTTTCAGTGTTTTTAAAATCTCTCTGTGAAAATTTTATTGTGGAAAATTTTATGTTCCCAAACCATTAAATATTACAAGATAAATCCTTCAATAATATTCCATCATGGGCTTTCAAATCCTGGACAACTTACCTAAGTCATTTGACATATTATTTTCATATAACAAGACAATTTTTTATGTTGCTTTGCAATTTGTGCCATTTAATTGATTTTATAATTTTAAAAAAATTATTTAGATATGTATTTTCTTTATTACAAGTTGGTCAAACTAGTTATATAAGCCATTATGTGATAGTCTCTAGAAATAGAGTAATTTCAATGTATAATATAATGACTAGTTACCATTTATGCAAAATTAGAACAAAATGGTTCTATTTAAAACTGTTTTTTACACCTAGCATGTATTTCATCCTTAAGTTTAAGATCATTTTTGGCCAAGGAAATATTAGAAGTAAAGATATAACCTTTGGGGAGTCTTTTTACACTCACTGAAAATAATTTATAAAAATATTCTGTTACTTGAACATTCATTAACAAAATGTAATTAACTAATAATATACTAGCCTGACTAACAAATGACACAGCATACTGTGCACTTTTTAAAAAATTTACTTTTTATTAATCATTTAAATGATTTTGATTTGAAGTAAGTTGGATTGGTTATCCAAAGCTAAGTTAGTTTGTTTTTATTTCTTTCCCTCCTTGCCTCTTTGTATTTTTTATTTCTTTCTGTTGTGAATCAAACCCATTTAATGTACCACTCATGAGCACATGTTATAGTCACATGAGCTCTTGAGACAAATTCAGATCATAATGCAAAAGAAACAAAACAAACAAAAAATCAAACTTATTGGAAGAATACCCTGTAGTGATGAGAAAAAGAAAAACACAGCCAGGGTTCATAATCTAAAGTACTAGAGAAGAGAGAAGCCCGTAGAGAGTACCATGTCCATTTGAATACTGAGTAGCTCAAAGAATACTGAGAAGGACACATACCTGCAAAAAAAAGTCCTAGATGACAAATGATCCTTCAGAAAGGTGAACAGCACCTATTTGAACTGCTAGGAATCTAGGTAGGTAAAAGCACACACAAACAAAGACTATTGAGGATGGATCCTTCCCACATAATCATTGGCTAATAAAACCAGAAACTGAAATCACAGGCCTTTGACTGTGGTGAAAAGAATGGAATCTTAGTCACACCTTTGGCCCTGAATAGAGACGTGATATTTCAAACTTCATAAAACCTTGAGATTGCTGTACCACAGAAGGTTTTCTGATAAAATTTAAAGCTGTACCACCACCCTATCCCTTCAGAATCAACTGGATGGGTATGCCAATCACCTACATAGGATACTATCTTTGAGGGTGGTATCTGTTAGTTGAATAAAGCCTATCTTAAAATGTGGTTGTCACAATGGTCTCTGTCCATTGTCCACTCTCAGCCCTTTGAAAGTGCTTTCCTTCACAGCGGTCCCTTTGGCCATTATTCACTTTCACCCTTGATGATATCTGACTTGATAATCATTTCCATCTATCTAATTTCTACACCACATTCCTTATGCCTTGCCTGAATGCTCTGAGAAAAAATCACAAAGACTGGGGAGTTACAGAAAGTACAGAGCAAGACATCACTCACACAAATCTTAAGATGGAGCAATACTCCAGAAGCCCTTTTCTTAGTAGGGAGGAATAATTAGCTCTAATATGAAGGACTTATCAACTCTCAAAAGATCGAAAAGGGTCAAATTCCCACTATACAATTTTCCGCATTCTAGAAAAATGTTCAAAAGTATTTATAAAATATAATAATGTCTAATACCCTAAAGGATAAAATGTCCTGTGTTTTCCATCCACTCAAAAGTTAATCACCAGGCAACTAAAAAATTAATTGCTAAGACAAATGACAGGAAAGGATCATTTGTGATGGAAGAATGATCAGTTAAACCAGAATTGGGACAGATATAAAAGTTGGGGAAAAAAGAATATTTAAATCATGAACATAACTACATTTCATGCATTTAAAATGTTAAATAGAATGTAGAAAGCATATGAAAAAGATACACATCAAAGTTCTAGTGATGAAAATGACAAGAAAGGAACCACAGATAATACCATCAGGATGCTGTATCTAGCTTTATAAAAGTATGAGCAGTAACCTATAGAATAGTTTTGAAATTCTCTATCTTACCTCTCCCCCAGTGCATTCATCATAAGCAGTTACATAAGAAGAGGTAAAGGAAGGCCTTCACAGAGAAGAAAGCTGGTAGCTCATGAAATGCATATTTATATAAAATTGCATGAAATAATTCCATGAGCATGATATTATGTATACCATCACTTGATTGGGTACTCCAGCAGAAAAATGAAGTATACAAAACTAATTTTAATCTGTTGTGAGCTTTTTTGGCCTAGTTCATAGACTCTCAGATCTGTGGTCCACCTGTAGCCAGGAGCCATGTTGATGTCCTTGACCCATGTTGCCATCAATGCCTATGCGGTTGCCCATGCTGCCATTGAAGGCCATGCTGATAGGAGAGGTCTGTGCAGCCACCTGAGGGCATGTTGATGCCCATGAGCCTGGCTCCTACTGGGGACCATATAGGTGTCACTGGCCCATGATGCCCTAGAAGCAGTGTTGGCATCCTGAGCCTGTCCTGCAGCAGAGGGCGCGTTGATCTCTGTGCTGTGTCCTGTGGTCCATGCTGTTGCCAGACACCATGTGGAAGTCCGTGAATTGTGCTCCTGCTGACTACAAAGGACAAAAAAGCTACTTTTCCCATGGTATTGATGACTGCAGACCCACAGTTGAGAAAGAGGGATATAAAAGAAGACCTCTGTGACAATCCTCACCCCGACCCCACCCACAAAATAATAACAGCCTAGACAGGAAACCATGTAAGAGAATTCTTAAACATTGTGTTAAGGACACTGAAGTGTAGCTCTCTAAAACTGGGGTCTTTAGCAGGACTGTGTATTGGTGGAGGACTCAGTTTTCTTAAAGGGGCTGGCTCCTGGGAGTCTGACCATGCTCCATTAGGTATATAGGCAACACAAATTGGACTTGTGTGTGTTCCTTCTTCTTTTTCTTCTCCTCCTTTCTTCTTTTGGTGAGGAGGCCACAAGAGTGGGGGTGGATCTGGGAAGACTGGGAAATGGTTGTGCTCAGGGTGCATAATGAGAAATTCCCAAATAGTCAATAAAAATACTATGTTGGAGGGAAAAGATGGATGGTTGCAAATAAAATTGAAAAAAAATGATAAAAATTCCAAGAAAACGGCAAAATTTCCCTAAAAGATACTAGGTACATTATTAGGTCTAATGTTACAAATTATACTATGGTTCAAAATACATCAATGTGTGGCATTAATTTCTAAGGAGGACTAGGTGGCAGTCACAAAATAATATTCACAAGCCTTGTGACCCTAGAAGGCAAGCTGAGTTTCTCTAGAGCATTTACTTTATCTGTAAAAACAAAAAGCTTAGATTAAATTACTTTATAGATTATCCTAAACTTGAATTTCATTTCAGTCCACTGGCAGTGAACTTCTGGAGGTTTATTACCAGTTCCACACTTTTATACTAAAAACCACTCACAAGGACAATGGGAGTTACATTCCATTACTGTCTAGGGACTCAAATAATCTAGTCAGTGCTGAACATACATACGTGGTAGGTCTACTCAGGCATCTACAAAAACTCAAGACTTCTGGGAGTGACTGAAAAGAAATGGCCTCTCTGAACTGTGGAGCAGGAGAAAGGAAAGATCCCAACCCCTTGCCACTCATCTGCGTCCCTCTCTGGCCTCCATGTCTTCTCACACATAGCAGCAGTTGGGAGCATGAATGAATGGGCATCTGATCAACCTAATAAATGTACTTTGAATTTATTATGTAAGCTCCTATTCGATAAAAATTCTATGTCTCCTGTTCAAAATCACAATTACCTTTGCCCATTGGCATGCTTTTTGGGTCAAAGGAAAGTAAAATGATGTCTGCATGTTCACATAGCACATGTTATGTGAGCCAACACTAAGGACAGTGCTGAAATGAGAAAACGAAAGCATAGGTGATTTCAGAGTGGAATCATAGAATATAACAGCACGTTTGCACTGTGCACAGCCTTTAACTGCAGCTTACCATACTGCCAAGAGACAGTATAAAACGTCTCATACATACTGGGAAAATGGTCTGAATATAGAAATCATCTGTGTTATTTCCCTATGGCACGTTTCTGAGATTTTCAACAGAACATAAAACACGCACAGATAAGGGATGTCTTTAAACTCTTCAATAAAGCCAAGAACCTCGAGATGTATTTCAAAGATGCTCATTTTCAGTAAACTAAAAGCACATTCGCTCACACACTGTTTAAATTTTATTTTATATTTTTGTTTATATTTATTTGTGTATGTGTGCTGGTACATGTACATTGTGGGGGTCAGGTGTGTAGTCATGCATGTGTGGAGGACAAAAGACAGCTTGACTGCATCACTTCTCTCCTTCTGCCATGTGGGTTCCAGCAATGGTCTTTAGGTTTGGACGCAAATACCTTCATTGGCTAAGCCCTCTCACTGGCCCTTTTCAACATATATTCATGCAAATTGCCATTAAGAAAAAGAGCAATGGAAAGAAAAATGATGAAGGACAATGATCTTCTCTAAGATGATCCAATGTAAATCTTCAAAGCTTAAATAAAGCCATTCTAAAAAATAAAAAAAAAAACACTTTGTTAATCTTCAACAAAACACAGTCAAAAGACCCGACAATTAAAAGGAAAACGTAAATATGATAAATAGATGAGTACTTAACACATACTAAACTCTTTAGTCTATGTTTAGGCTAACCTCTAAAGAAGAGGGCATTCCTGGAAGGAAGGTCATCAGACAAAGAAATGGGGAACTGACTAAGTGGGGTTGGTTTGTTCAGTCTTCTTCATCAGTTATGCTTCCTTGAATCCCTGTGGCAGAGAGGGCAGAAGAGGGAGAATCGTTTAAGTCATGACTTCTGTAATACTGACATACATTTACAGTCTTCTAGTATTTGCTGACACTGCCACTCCTGGCCCTGATCCACCCTCCTGTATTGCCTTCTGCTCATCAGCTCACCCGTGGTCCTGACTCTCACTCCAGCTTGCTTCACCCATCCAAAATCTCATTTACGAAATTTCACATTGGCCCTCAGTAATCCTATGCAATCTATTACCAGACTCTTTGGAGAGTGGGCAGCACAACACGTACTTAAGCAATGACAGCCACATTGCAGGGATTTGACTCTGCCTCCAATGTAGATGGGAAGGGAAGAAAAAAGGGATTCTCCTCCTTTTTCTTGCTTTTGTTGCTATTTTGCTTGTGGGGGATTTTGTTATTGATTAATTAATTTATTTATTTTGGTTTTTCGAGACAGGGTTTCTCTGTAGCTTTGCAGCCTGTCCTGGAACTAGCTCTTGTAGACCAGGCTGGCCTCAAACTCACAGAGATCTGCCTGCCTCTGCCTCCCGAGTGCTGGGATTAAAGATGCGTGTCACCACCATCGGGCTTTTTGTTGTTGTTGTTGTTGTTGTCATTACAATCCAGGGGGTTGAGTCATTAGTTCATTTCAAAGGACAGTAAATAATAGTCTTAGAGTCTTAAGCAGATTGAGTATTATTAATGCTCATTTACATCATAAACTCTGTATCTCTGTTACTGAAGATCTCAAATTATTGATGTAAAAAACAACTCTGAGAGGATGGGGGGAGACTGACAAGTTCCAGCGTGGGTGTCTATGGCACTGATGACTCTAGACAAATGCCATGTATTATGTTCTTCAGAGAGTTCTAGATAAGGATTCTGTGTGGGTCCGTCACAAAGACACAGTGAAGCTTTGAGGAAAGGGAGTGTTTAACCTGATTCCAGTATTACACAATGCATTCGTTTCTGGAAGCATCACAGTGTTCTCCATTAACATGTGCATGCTTTACATTCTTAGGCACAAAACAGAAACAGACCTTCATGTTCAGACTGTTCCTATGGAGACAATCTCCATCCATGCTCCAAGGAACAATCAGCCATGTTTCTGAGTTTACTTATCTACGGACAAAAGGGGTAGAAAAGACAGCTGGATGGGGGAGGGCTCAGCTGGAGCCCACGACTGCTCACTTGTTGACCTTGGTGTTATAAGAAAGGTCACCCAGTGGAACTCTGAAAATGAAGTCACCTTCCTTTGGATTCAAACCAAAACAGAACAACTAGTTAAGAGTAAATTCAAGCCACTTCTGCTCAATTCCCAAAAATAATGTTTCCTAATAAATCTGACATGGCAGAGAGAATTGAGCAAATGAATTAGATGGTGTTAGTATTATGAATATACTATGAGAATGTGTTTAATCTATTATACAGAAAAAATACAGGCATCGTTGTTATTAATTAATTTGTTTGTTTTATTCATTTATTAATTAACTTATTTATTTTTCAGTAGAAGACATGCAGCAATGGCCCAACCACTGATAGCTGTCTTTTATTATGTGAAGCCTTAAGTATCTTTATATTGTTAAAGATAGATAAATTTACAAAAGGAGGTGAAAGCTTAGGACTGATACATATGCTACATTCTCTAGAAAATTATGACAGAAGAGGATTTTCAGAATAGCAAATTATTCTTATCATTTTGAATAAATATAACCTTTATATGTTTTTAAACAAGCATATAAGTAAAAATAATAAGTTGGAAGTATTATTCTATAGCTCAGAGTGGATGAGTGAAGTGTGCAATAACCTGGAGGGCACGAGCTCACATTCACATATTATCCCTGAGGATTTTAACGGGTACTAATGGCAGTAGAAAAACTCGCATCGTAGCTGATGTGAAAAACAGAAATTATTCATGGGAACCCTTTATAGTGCAGTACCTATGAATAGGCTATAGATTATCTGTAGTTCCTGCTATGCTTTCAGTCAGAAGGAATCTCTAAGTCTGTGTAAAGGACCAGGGGGACGGATTGAAATGATGAGCGTTTTCTGCTTAAAAGACACAACAAGTAGCCCAAGGTAGTATTTTTTTCCACTGTACAAATGTGTTGAGCACACTGCTACAGCCTATTTATAAATATGAAAGAAATAAACCACAAATCCAAGACCCTCTCATTTTATTAGAAAACGTTACAATCTTTTAGGAATGGTTGTATTCTATGAAATGATAGGGCTTGCGTTATTTTTACTTATCTGTTGATAATGCAATTTTAGCCTTTATGTTCAGGGGAAGTCTCATATATTCTCCAAGAAAGAAACACAAGCACTGTAGATACGAGGCTCAAGAGCATTAAATGGATTCAATATCAAATGGGTAAAATGTGTATGTTTATGGAAACCTCACAGAAACTTGCGTCGTCAAAGAAAATAATGTTGATTTTAGTTGTGAAGTGTCATCGGCATGACAGCAGCTCCCTGGAGAACAAATCCAGGGGCACTGAGAAGAGCAATATTTAATTTTGAACAAGTGCTTCAGTGACACCTTCATCCTTACAGATCTGCAATTCATGATTTATGCATGAGAAGAAACAGATTACCATCTCCTCAGTGAGTTTTAATCCAAATGAAACACAAATAATTCAAAGACATTTACCTTTCGGTTTGAGTGATAACAGGTTTTCACATGTATTTTCCAATAATTGCCTCAATTTTCTCATTCCGTTTAGCTGAGAATCGCCTGGTTCTCCACAGTTTTGTTTTTTGGGGTTTTGGATTCTTTTTTCCTCATTTGCCCTCTGGGCAGAAAAAAAAAGAACTGAAATTGTGCAAACCCAGCTCTGGTGCAGATTTCTAAAATGAAGAGCAAACAGAAGATGGCAGCCAAGAAAACAGTCAGGAGAGACTCTCAGTTACCATGGAATTACAGACAACTCCAGAAAATCTTGTGTCAACATGGATTTTCAAATGACCAAGGACTGTTGTGAGAGGTTTGGCTGTGAAAGCAAATAAATAGAAAATTTGTTTGGAAAATCTGAAGCACAGATGACCACTGGCACGCTGGCCAGCCACAATTTCTGATGCCTCTCTGCTCTCTGTATCGTAATTGTGGCTCTGAAGATGTTCTCTCTCTTTCCTTTCTTTCTTTCCTTCCTGAAGCACTAAGCAGCTTTCTGTACCTCATTAAATCCTCAACATTTGTGAAATTACAAAATCAAAATTGAATACAACTCAAATAAGGTACAGTTTTCCTTTTAACTCTGTTCTGAAAGGAAATAACTGTAAATGTCCTAGCAGAAATGAAGAGGTATTACAGATATTTATGTTCCCCACTTTGGCTACCAGATGATCAGAACAATGTGATTTAGTGAGGGTTTCTGTTGCTGTGAAGACACACCATGAACACTGTGATTCTTATAAAGGGAAACGTGAACTGGGTCTGGCTTGCATAGTTTCAGAGCTTTAGTCCCTTGTCATCACAACGGGACATGGCTGCACCCAGGAAGCCACGGGGCAGGAAAAGGAGCTAAGAGTGCAACATCTGGATCCACAGAGGGCAATAAGAGGCTGAGACACACTAGGCCTGGCTTGAACTTCTACGACCGCCAAGCCCGCCTCCAGCAGCGCCAGACCTACTCTGAGCTCACACTTTCTGCTAGTGCCTGTCCCAGTCAGCCTCTGGGGCCATTTTCATCCAAACTACCACACCGTGAAAACACGGAGATTGGAAATTCCTAAGAACCTTCTGCTAGAAGAAGGAAAAGGCTAAAATGTGTGGCCAGCTAGAGGAGGAACTTGTTTTCTGGAAAGAGATTCCAGACACTGTTAACATCTTGTAAACCACCTTGTAGAAAGGACTAGAAGTAGGACAGTGATAGGCCAGGATGGGCGGGACTTCCTTGCGCCGGGACTGCTTATCTATGAATATAATTTCCTGTTATTTAAACCTTAAGGTACATGAGCTTGGTAAGGGGCTTAGCACAGGAAGGCCCAACACTCACTGTATTTCTTTTTTTCTTGTTCCCAACATGACCACATTAAATTCATCCCTTCTTTTCACTATTACTATCTGGTTAATTAACATATTTGTATCACGCTTGTTAGGGTATTTTTTTATTCATTTAAAGATTTTTTTAATTGATTTTATTCAGCAATACATTTTTCTCTCCTCCCCTCCCTTCCGATCCCCTCCCCTTCAACCCTCTCCCATGGTTCCCATGCTCCCAATTTACTCAGGAGATCTTGTCTTTTTCTACTTCCCATGTCGATTAGATCCATGTATGTCTCTCTTAGGGTCCTCATTGTCTAGATTCTTTGGGATTGTGATTTGTAGGCTGGTTTTCTTTGTGTGTGATAATTTTCCTTCTGGATCTGGATTGCCTCACTCAAAATAGTGTTTTCTAGCTCCATGCATTTGCCTGCAAATTTCAAGTTGTTATTATATTTTTCTGTTGCATAGTACTCCATTGTGTAAATGTACCACAATTTCCTAATCTATTCTTCAGGCAAGGAGCCTTTAGGTTGTTTCCAGGTTCTGGCTATGGCAAAAAATGCTGCTATGAACATAATTGAGCACAAGTCCTTGTGGCACGATTGAGCATCTTTTGGGTATACACCCAAAAGTGGTATTGCTGGGTCTTGAGGAAGGTTGTTTCCTAATTCTCTGAGAAAGCGCCACCCTGATATCCAAAGGGGCTATACCAGCTTGCATTCCCACCAGTAATGCAGGAGTGTTCCCTTTTCCCCACAACCTCTCCAGCATAAGTTGTCATCAGTGTTTTTGATCTTGACCATTCTTACAGGTGTAAGATGAAATCTCAGAGTTTTGATTTGCATTTCTCTGATGGCTAAGGATGTTGACCATTTCCGTAAGTGTCTTTCAGTCATTTTAGATTCCTCTGTTGAGAGTTCTCTGTTTAGGTCTGTACTCCATATTTTTTTGGATTATTTGTTCTTTTGATGACCAATTTCTTGAGTTCTTTGTGTATTTTGGAGATCAGACTTCTGTCTGATGTGGGGTTGGAGAATATCTTCTCCCATTCTTTAGGCTGTTGCTTTGTCTTGTTGACTGTGTCCTTTGCTTTACAGAAACTTTTCAGTTTCAGGAGGTCCCTTTTATTAATTGTTTCCCTCAGTGTCTGTGCTGCTGGGATTATATTTAAGAAGTGGTCTCCTGTGCCAGTGCGTTCAAGTGTACTTCCCACTTTCTCTTCTATGAGTTTCAGTGTGGCTGGCTTTATGTTGAGGTCTCTGATCCATTTGGACTTGAGTTTTGTGCATGGTGATAGATATGGATCTATTCTCATTCTTTACATGTAAATATCCAGTTATGCCAGCACCATTTGTTAAATATACTTTATTTTTTCCATGTGATATTTTTTGCTTTTTTTGTCAAAAATCATGTGTTCTTAGAAGTATATATTAATATCTGTGTCTTTGATTCAGTTCCATTGGTCCTCCAGTCTGTTTTTATGCCAATACCAGGCTGTTTTCTGTACTGTTGCTCTTTCTATAGTAGACTTTGAAGTCTGGGATTGTGATGTCTCAGAAGTTACTTTATTGTACAGTTTTGTTTTGGCTATCCAGGGTTTTTTGCTTTTCCATATGAAGTAGAGTACTGTTCTTTCGAGGACTGTGAAGAATTTTGTTGGGATTTTGATGGCCATTGCATTGAATCTGTAGATTGCTTTTGGTAAGATTGCCATTTTTATTATGTAAATTCTACCTACCCAAGAACATGGGAAATCTTTCTACTTTCTGGTGTCTTCTTTAATTTCTTTCTTCAAAGATTTAAAGTTCTTGTCATACAGGTCTTCCACTTGCTTGGTTAGAGTTATTCCAAGATACTTCATGCTAATTGTGGCTATTGGGAAGGATGATGTTTCTCTGATTTCTTTCTCAACCCATTTATCATCTGTGTAAGGGAGGGTTACTGAATTTTTTTAATTAATCATGTATCCTGCTACATTACCAAAAGTGTGTGTGTTGTAGAAGTTCCTTGGTACAATTTCTGGGGTTACTTATGTAAACTATCATATCATCAGCAAATAGTGATAGTTTGACTTCTTTTCCGATTTGTATCCCCTTGATCTCCTTTTGTTGTCTTATTGCTCTAGCTAGGACCTCAAGAACAATATTGAATAGAAATGGAGAGAGTGGACAATCTTGTCTTTTTGCTTATATTAGTGGGATCACTGGGAGTTTCTCTCCATTTAGTTTGATGTGGGCTGTTGGCTTGCTGTATACTGCCTTTATTATGTTTAGATGTTCCTGTATCATTTCTCTCTCCAAGACTTTTATCATGAAGGGATGTTGTGTTTTGTCAAAGGCTTTTTCTGCATCTAATGAGATGATGATGTGGTTCTTATCTTTCAATGTGTTTCTATGATGGATTATGTTGACAGATTTTCGTATGTTGAAACATCCTTGCATCTCTGGGATGAAGCTGGCTTGGTCATGGTGGATGATGTTTCTGATGTGTTCTTGGATTCAATTTCCCAGTATTTTATTGAGTATTTTTGCATCAATGTACATGAGTGAGATTGGTCTGTAATTCTCCTTCTTAGTAATATCTTTATGTGGTTTGGGTATCAGAGTAATTATAGCCTCATAAAAAGTTTGGTAATGTTCCTTCTGTTTCTATTGTGTGGAACAATTTAAGGAGTATTAGTTCTTTTTTGAAAATCTTGTAGAATTCTGAGCTGAAACCATCTGGTCCAGGGCTTTTTTCTTTCTTTCTTTCTTTCTTTTTTTTTTTTTTTTTTTTTTTTGGGGGGTTTTTTTTTTTTTTTTTGCGTTTTTTTTTTGTTTTTGGTTTTTTATGTTTTTTTTTTTTTTTTTTTTGGTTTTTTTTTTTTTTTTTTTTTTTTTTTTTTTTTTTTTTTTTTTTTGGTTGGGAGACTTTTCATGATTGTTTGACCGTTTCTATTGTGTTAGCAGTTATAGGTCTATTTAATTTGCTTATCTGGTCTTGATTTAATGTTGATAAGTGATATTTATCCAGAAAGTTGTCCATTTCCTTTAAGTTCTCCAACTTTGTGGAGTACAGGTTTTTGAAATATGACCTAATGATTCTCTGGATTTCCTCCGTGTCTGTTGTTATGTCCCGCTTTTCATTTCTGATTTTGTTAACTTGGATATTCTCTCTCTGCATTTTTGTTAGCTTGAATAAAGGTTTGTCTATTTTGTTGATTTTCTTGAGGTACCAACTCTTTGCCTCATTGATTCTTTGTATTGTTTTCTTTGTTTCTATTTTGTTGATTTCAGCTCTCAATTTAATTATTTCCTGCCATCTAGTTCTCCTGGGTAAATTTGCTTATTTTTGTTCTAGAGTTTTCAAATGCTCTGTTAATTCACCAGTGTGGGATTTTTCCAGCTTCTTTATGCAGGCATTTATTGCTATTAACTTTCCTCTTAACACTGCTTTCATTGTGTCCCATAAATTTGGGTATGTTGTGTGATCATTTTCACTGAATTTTAGGAAGTCTTTAATTTCTTCCTTTATTTCTTCCCTAACCCATTGATGATTCAGGTGAGCATTGTTTAATTTCCATGTGTTTGTGGGCTTTCTGGAATTAGTGTTGCTGTTGAATTCTAATTTTAAGCCATGGTGATCCAATAAGATACATGCGGTTATTCCAATGTTTTTGTATCTGTTGAGGTTTGCTTTGTTACCTAGTATGTGGTCAATTTTGAGAAGGTTCCATGAGGTGCTGAGAAGGTGTATTCTTTTATGTTTGGATGGAATGTTCTACAGATGTCTGTTAAGTCCATTTAAGTCATAACATATGGTAGTCCCCTTATTTCTCTACCTGTGCCAGTCAGCTAAGAGTTCTAACCTTCCCTTCTGCCCACCGGTTTTCTGCATATGCTAATTCTGTGCACTTTGTATGAAGGCTTTGGACCTTAATTTCTATTCCACCAGGATCTGCACATGCTAGGAACGTGGCCTGTCTCTGAGCTCTAGCTCTACCATGCATTTCTTTCATTCCAAGTAAACGAGGTAAGAATAAAATAGTTTGGAATGGTACAAACTGACTTAAGAATTCTGATATAGACCCAATTTCTCTTATTTTTAATTCCCTTTTAAGTTAAATTACGAAGTAATTGGTTTCATTATGACATTTTCTTACCTATATGTCATAATCTATTGCATATATTTACCCCCTCCCACATTGACCTTGCCTGTCTTCTCCATCCTACGTTCCTCTCTATCCCCATAATCACTTTTTAAATAAGCAAAATGGTTACTACACAAATCTCAGATTTTCATAAAAAAGGGGGAGAGCCAATAAAGTATACCTATGGAATTTGAGAATTCATGAGATAATTGTCATTTTTTTTTAAAAAAAAAAGCAGCATGTGAGAGAAAGACGTCATGCAACAGTGCTCAGATGGAGAGGTTTGTTACTGGAGGAAAGTGAATGGGTAAAAAAAAGGGTAGGGGAGAGAGAGAGAGAAAACGAGGGAAAGACAGACAGAGACAGAAAGAAACAAAGAGAGACAGAGAGACAGGCAGAGAGACAGGCAGAGAGACAGAAAGAGAATAGAAGAGACAGGCGGTGGGCAAGGCCCGCCTTTAAAAGGAAATGAAGGGAACATGCACGGGAGGTGTTCTTGGTGGCTGCAGCTGAGGACGCCTCCTGTCAGGACCTCAAGGGCAGGCCAATGCAGATGCCTGAATAGTAACATTAATGCGCCTAAACTGTCCGATCCAAGAGCTAGAGATCTAGGCAGAAAAGAAGAAATACGTGCATTTAAATGCGGCATTGAAATGATATTGTATTTCTTCATTGCAGTTTATAATGGGATACAATTTCATCATGTAAGGAAATAAGCTAGGTTATCCCGTCCACCAGCATGCCCACGACCCGACTGGCTACCCACAGAGCACTTGGCCAAGGAATCCATCCGCGTGTTGGTCTTGAGGTCAAAGAAACATTCTCCCATGAGCAGTCAGATTAGATAGCTTTGCGACTACAAGCATACATCTGTCTTTAGAGAAAAGCCTCATCTGCAACACTAACTCACTCTCCTCTAGCTCTCTCTGCATGACAACAGACAGCATTCATCTTCCAAAGGTCTGAGTTATTTCCCCATGTAACCAACAGGAATAAATACGATTTTTCTGATGTTATCCATTTATTTATTCAACGACACCAAATATTAGCAAAGATTTGAGGTTCACTTTTAAGCACTATAGATTTTATCATGAGTAAAACCAATAAGGCCCCAAATTTCATGTTTCTAACCCACCTAAAGTTGGGGGACGTTAACATCAACTAAGAGTGGAAATTGTTTCCTTGGTCTGACTGAAAGAAAGCCTACTATACAGTGTGCTTACCAGGGAGACTGTACTATGAGAATAAATACATTATTGAGATTCAAAAATGAATCAGGTGAGTTTGCTGAGATCTGGGAAGTGAAGCGGAGCACTGAGAATGTGGGAGAGGTGCAAGGCTACTGACTGACTGATGAGGGGCGTCCAGAGATCCTTGGCTGAGGAGGAATGCCTGGCCGAGTCATGATAGACACATGCAGTGTTCTGATCAGCAGTTATCAAAGACTAGGACAAGATCCAAAGATCCCTAATTTCTCATTAAAATTTCCCTGGAGTAAAGAAACTACATCTTCTGCACAATTTCTGCGTTTATTGCCTGTGGGATAAGGGGATTTTTTTATTGCTTCTGAGTTTTATGAAAATCCCCAAATGGGAGAGAAATTATAAAGTATTTATGAAACAGAAGGGCTGCAATAAGGAACATACCCCATTCCCTGCCCTCCCAGTGCTTAGAAATAATAGCATTTCTAGGATCTTCAACGATATCTTTGTATTTTCTTTATTTTTCTTAGTCTTACATACAGTGTCAGGGGAGAGTTTGGATACATACATTACTATAATTTTGAAGTTGTATAGCTTCCAGAAGTCTGTGTAGAATGCTTTCTCACCACCAGGTAATTCTAGAAGATGCAGGTCCTATTAAAAGATTCTTAGTAGGTTGAAAGCATGCTATCAAATAAGATTATGCAAACAAGGTCTCTCTCTTTTTTTTTTTTTTTTTACTTCTCTGTCTCCTAGATTGTCAAGTGAGCCATCTACTCTGGTTCATGCTACCAGTCACTGGTCACTGTGGCTTGCTGCCCTCATCAGACTCCCAAAGCAATGGGCCCATCTGCTTTTGGATTGAAATTTCCAAAGCCATAGGTCAAAACAAACATTATACGTTATAAGTTAACTATGTCTGGTATTTCATGATAGTAAAACAAAGCTAGCTGATAACAGAAATAAAGATAAGTGATAATTGCTCCATAAATGATTTAAATTTCCCCCAATTCCTCACCAGAATCTTCTGTTACAGACTACAGGCCACTCTCTTCTGCTATAGAATTTGCAAGTCCATAGTCAGGATTCAAGATTAAGTAGTGCTATTAGATCACAGTCAATGTGAAAAGTAAATATTATATGTCATTAGAATTTTTGCTTTACTTGGGAAGTCACTACTGCACTTGGGAAGTGCAGAAGATGTAGTTTCTTTACTCCAGGGAAATTTTAATGAGAAATTAGGGATCTTTGGATCTTGTCCTAGTCTTTGATAACTGCTGATCAGAACACTGCATGTGTCTATCATGACTCGGCCAGGCATTCCTCCTCAGCCAAGGATCTCTAGGCGCCCCGATCAGTCAGTCAGTAGCCTTCCTCCTCTCCTGCATAATATATTTGATTGTTGGAGTATAATAATATTCATCGATAAAAACCACTAAAGATAAACTTTTTGTAACAGTTTTTACAGATTAAACATACCTGGTCACCTGGATCCCGAGTTTCACAATCCCTCCAGTCAAGTTGTCTGTCCAGGTCATGATCAACGTCAGCTCTATACAGTGTTAAGCTGCATCTGACTTCAGCAATGCTATGCTGGAAAAGTGAATATTAGCTGGAGACATCAGTTTATTTCCCTGTGGGCCTGGACATGAAGATGTTCAAAGCATAGTATTTGACTTTGCTGAAGTCAAAGTAGAAAACATTAACAGGAGGAAAGTCATTGAATTTTAGTACCTATTTGTAGTTGCAATGTCTCCTCATGTCTGTAGGGTGGCACTCATTAGAAATGAGCTCCTGAATGCATCTCTACCTACACAGAGCAGATTTGGCAAGGGGTTGAATGAGCACCAGGAAGCTTAAAATCATCTGAAACCTTCTAGAGGCTGCCTACTTAACCCTACTCACACAATCTGTAATGGTTCATAAAATGGGAAATACATAATTTAGAAAGAAGAAGGAAATAGGAACAGATCTGAGTGAGGGGTCCTGGATGGAATCTGACTTCGTATGTCCTCTAGCTATGTTTCTTGCATAACTCATACCAAGTAAATGTCCTCCTAACAGAACTCAGCAAAGACCAGGTAGATGACTGTAGCTTCAGAAACATAAAGGTGTTTTTCAACTCTGCTTGCTGAGCATAAAAACAAGGTAAATTCAATATGAACTGTCAGTAAGGTTGAGGAAGGTAAAGGTGAGTTTGAGGAAAGTTTTGAATATTCTAGGAGCTTCCCCTAAAACTCCAAGGCACATAGATGTAATGCACGTATTCTAGGCTGCAAATTCTGAAGTTCAGAATAACTATGGTAGCCCAACAGGACAGGATGAGTGAGAAAAGATATCAAGAGAGCCACATGTGGTCCAATCTTTTATGTCAAGAATTCATGAGTTTCCCATTTATCAACTGGGAGGTGATTAAACCTGTAGGAAGGAGAGCCTGTGATGAGGTCTCTAAATCATTACAGGTGTGTCCTCAAACCGAATGATAGGCTTCTGGTCTGTCCAGTGACTAGCTTTCTTCCCGCCTCATGAATAAGCAAGTAACTCTTACCAACATATACAGCCCTCACCAGAATCCCAACACACAGGGCTGCCTCATTTAAATAGAGTGCCTCCAGAGGTGAACTAGAACTTCTAATTGCTTTAATTATTTATAATAAGTTTCCTCTGTGAAAGCATTGTATTAGAAGAGGCCATTAACAGTCATTCTGTCTCTGGAACACACAGGTCGGTCTTATATTATTTTCATCTAACCACACCTACCTCCCAACTGGAGAAGACAATAGCAGAAAGAAGAGAAAGAAGAAATAAAGACAAATAGCAAGCTTAGTGGGTGCTTAAGTGGGTGAATGATGACCCAACACAGGAATACTAGCACTTTTATAAGAGGTAAGACCACAATGTTAGCATCTACCCTTTACTTTAATCGGTACCTAGACATTGGTCTTACTCATAGAAATGGAACTAAACATGGAAGAGGATAAATGTATGACATCTTCTTTTCAGGGCATGAGATGGAGAATGGTCATTGAATTGGGATATTTATTTGTAACTGACAGACTGGTTGAGGGACAAAGACTGGAAGGTTGACCCACACTGCTAGTCCAGCATGAAGGTCCTACATCTGATGCTCTTCTTACTTTCTCCAAGGAGGTACTTCACATCACATGTCAGGATGTCAGGACAGAGTGGGCGTGTGTGGGTGTGGGTGTGTGTGTGTGTGTGTGTGTGTGTGTGTGAGTGATTCTTTGTCTTCTTTTTTTTCTTAAAAAACAGAAATTAAAATAAATTAAATGTGTTATTTCAAAACCAAAAGACCAAACTGTGTTCTGAATATATATGTATTTAACAAATGTTGCCTCAAAAGTTCAAATTAAATAATTGACAAAGCTAAAGGAAAAGCTCAAATTATAGTGGGACAGATAAAATGCATGTCTCACTGACAGCACAGAAAACAGACAAAACTGAGAAGCAATGGGAACTGTAAACATAATCAAATTTCAGCTCTAAACTTGCACTAACTCCTGGGGAACATGATTTCTACCAAATTCACAGGAAAGAGTTCTCAGAACATCAAGAAAGATAAAAACAGAGTAACATCCAAATGCACTCTTTCTGGGATTTTAGTGGTCAAAGATCACAAATCATACAAACAGGAGAATATCATGTTCAAACTATGACCCTCTCAAAGCCTCCCTAAGCCTTACCATGATTTCATTTGGTGACAGAAACTTTACAAAGGTGATTAAGGTTAGAAAAGTCTAGTCCAGAATCCAATATACTTCATTTCTTCATAATAAAATGAAAGTTGGGTCATATAGGGAGACCCCAGAGGAAGGGCTAGTTGGACACAGAGAAGCTGAGCAAGCACAGATCTCAGAAGAAACCCTGAATCCTTGATATTGGTTAAATTCCTTGTAGGTAATCCTTAAAAATAAGAGCCACAAATCCAATTATTATGATAGAGCTTACTAAGCTATATTCACAGTGTGAATTCACCACAACTCCATTTTCAGTTTCTTTCAAAACCAGAAAACACAAACCAAATTGGGAGTTATTAATGTTCCACCCGTCATGATACCATGATCGTTGGGTCTTTTGAATAATTAATTCTGTTGACTGTTATCTATTATTAATTATCATATGCCAATGCTTTTCATAGAATTTTAAACTTCTTCCCTCTTCAAACCCTAAGCTCCACAATTAGTTATTAAAATGGAGAATTCTAATTTCATGTGGAAATTCAATAAAATTAATTAAAATAACTGAAGCTGAGCTTGCCCTGGGGATTTAATATTTTAGAAGAGGACTGTTGTGTTTAAGAACAGAAACTCTCAGAACATTCAAGTGCTGGTTACAAAACCCAGAACTGACAATATGTTTTTTTTATAATGATTTTGAAGGATTTGAAGAGGAAATGAAAAAGCCGGTACATTATGGATTTCTATTACCTTATTAAAAAGAAGTAAAATTGAAATGAAATGGTATTTGGCACTGAAATAGGACTTCACACTATTATTAATTGAGGGTTCTTTGTTTTTCATCCTTTTCAACTTGGGGAAAATGAAGGTAAAACATATGTCAGTATGTGGTCAATCACTTCATTATATAAATCTTAGCTAAAGGAATAGGGATTAATGCTTGATTAATGGAAAGCATACAGAAATAGTAACTATGTAGTAATATAAAAATTATAGATTTTTGCATGCATAGCTGAGGAAAATACTTAATGTGTTTTAATTTAATAATAAAGTGCAAAACAACATAATCTAAATTATTCATCAGGATTAATTATCATCAGATGTGTTGTCTATATAATGAGATGAGGAAAGGAGTGTGAAAGAATTCCACAGGATTTCTGAACCATAAGATGAAATATTTGTCTCTGACACATTTCGGTATTTTTTGTCAGATCAAAATTCTTACAGTAATTTTAGGATCCTTAATGTTTTTAAAGTTCGTACGCAAAGTGTTGCTTGATTACAGCACACTCACAGTACTTGCTTGTGTTTGTTCTCCTTCCTCCCCATGCATCTTCCCCCAGCCCCTCCTGCTTGCCTCTGCCCTTGCATCCAAGAACCCCTTCATTCATGTCACATACAGGATTTGTCCCACCTTCCTCTTTGAGGATCTTTTCTTTCCTTCTCATGGCCCCTTTAGAGTTCAGTAATATCTCTCTCTCTGTGTCATACACACACATACACATACACATTAAAATCTAGAATACATAGATGACAGAACCATGTAGCATGTATCATTGTGACTCTGCTGGATTTCTGAGCCTGCCTTATTTCCTATAACATAGTGATCTCTTCCTATCTCCATCCATGTAAATATGATTTTACCATTTTTAATAAGAATAAAATTTCATGGTGTTTAGGAATCCTGTTTTCTTAGCCATTCATCTGTAGATGGCCATGTAGGCTGGCTTCACAGTTTTTGAAATGTAAAACAATATGGGAAGTTCTAAGGCAAAAGCTGTGCTTTCCCACTTTGGCTTCCTGCCCCTACTCTCGTTCCTTGAGCCCAGTATTTGAGACAACTTCTATTGTTCTGCTGTTCCCTCCATATGTACTTATGACCCTGTTTTGCAGTTGCTCACTTTAGATGATACTGAACTTTCCGTCTCTGTGAACCACAGCAAATTACTTACTCATACCCTACCACTCCTTAAATTGAGAAATTTTCTATTTTCTTCCATGGAATAATTGAATTTTTTCCCTTCTGTGATGTGTCTTCCTAAACTTAAGTAATTTTCTTCGTCTTATATTTTTATCTACTATGGCAATATCCCTAGTACCTCACAGAAATGAGCAAGTAAGAGCACTTCTATATCCCAAAACAGCCATTCAGATTCCTTTTCCTTTGCTGATATAATTATCACTTTATTTGGCACTTGAATAATCTCTCTCTCCCTCATGCACACATGGATGCCACACACACACACAGGCTCACATGCACATACACACATAGACACACATTTAAAAAAAAAACCTAGGAGTCAATGACAGACAATAGTGGTTGACAGCTACAAGTCTCCTACACTGTAGAATTTTCTTTACCATCTTCTAATGGCTTGAAAGAATATATAATACAACTCTGGAAGGCAAACTATAAGTTTAAGTATATGAGCAGGGCTTAGAAACACAGTCATAATTAAGTGCAGACCGGACTAGCCTTCTGTTTGGCAGAATACATCCTCTGGCAGCATGAAATTTAATAGACACTAAGAGATCTTATACATAACTCTATCTGGACATTGGGGTAAATTGTAGAAATAATTCTACACAAGGGGGAGGGAAGGAGGTGGAAAAACAAATGTGATTCTTTGACCAAATTCAGAGCTTTGCTCCTTCCTCTGTTGGGGTTGAAGCCATGAGCCTCATGTCCTCACACTCTGTACCCGCTCTGCCACCAAGCCAAACGCTCAGTCTGTCACTGCTTAAATTATAAATTTCCACATTCTTGAGAAAGTTGCATCGCTTTTTTTACATACTTCTAAAATGTATATAGCCATTTAAATAAACAAAACTATTTAGTGTTCCTATCTCTAGAAATCCCAAAACCGGTGGCCGGCCTTCTGGTTGAGCCAAGCTGACTAACGATGACGAAAGGTCTCATACTTTTTTCCAATCACTCTTAATTATCTCCTCTGTCGGCTCGTGGCCTGCTTTACTGCCATCTAAGACTCAATGGGAATGTTTTCGTCATCGTGACAGCACTCTACTTAGAAATTCAACTCAAAGTCTGCTATAGATTGAGGGGTAGATTGACAATTCCAACTGCTCCCTTTTTGCATGACCCACTGTTCTCCCAGCTATCAGATCATGGCTGAGCTGTTCCACTTCGTACCAGCAGCCCATCCGTCCTGGGACATCTTCGGCTCATGGGAACCTCTTGCTGACTCACCCCTTCAGCCTAAAACCATGAACCAGGCTTCCTAAGCAAGGAATACCATTGAGCCATGCCAGAATCCCAATCCACAGAAATTGTTAGAAATACATGCATGACAATAGGTTACATAGCATAAAACACCATTCTCCCCTGTGGAACACTGGGAAGTGTTTTGGTACTTCCAAGTCCTATTTGACCTGAACATTTTGTGTGCAGCACCACCCTGATTGAGAAAAATTACTGTTAGCAAGGCTCAGATCTCAGGAAAGAAACTACCTCATACCTGACTTTGGATCCACCTCCTGTGAGTAAGCACTAAGATTTTGGCAGAGTGATAATCATAAGAAATTTTTTGGTGTTAAAGAAAAAATATGTGTGATGGTAGCAGCCCTGAGCTACACTGTGGAGGGAGAAACCGGCAATACTGTCACGAAACTTAGTTACTCAGATTTAAAATTTCCACTCTGAAAAAGAAGGGGACCAGAACCATGGAGAACTGGCTCAGAAAACAAGAGCAGAAAACAGACTTGTGTGGTTTAAGCAGTGGACTCACAGGCATTCCCTTCAATTTCATCGAGTTATGTTCTGGGTTTTGATGTTTTGTGAGAATATGGTTTCCTAATGTGGGTCAGGCCAGATAGAAACAAAGAAAACAGAAAAGCAAACTGCGGTGTCCTTGGAGATAATGCTGTTCAGTATTCTCTCTAAGGGAATCTGCTGTGTGGTTTGCACAGTGGGAAGCTCACTTTAGCATGCATGACAAAGCAGGGTGCTAACATTCTTAGACCAGCACCTGTTTCTCCAAAAGGGAAATAATGTTTGGTTCAACTCCCAAATGACCTGGATGGGATACTCATGTAACTGCACTATAAAGACAGTTCTTTTTGTTTCTGTCCAGCCCTAAAGAGCTGACAAGTCTTCTTCATGTTTGGAAGCTCCTCCTGCTCTATGTCCTTCATGCTCCGTTTCCAGAGGAGTATATTTTGTGTCTCATCGAGTCTCTTTCTGAAAAAGAAAAAAAAAGTGAAAATAGATAGAAAGATAAAAATCATTGCATACTTTTCACAAATTACAGGGAAACAAACCCTCCAGAGAACACTCCCTCTAACAGGGAATCTAAACATTACGTCCTATTTTCTCTCATAGGTAAAAATTTATAAGAGAAGTCACTTACAATGGCAAAGGAGGCTGGACATTTGGGTATTGGGAAGCAGGAGAGAAAGGAAATGGGGTGGTTTATGTGAATATTTTTATTTATGTTTTCAGATTTTCATATGACATTAATTTGATCATATTATTTCTCCTCCCCTAATTCCTCCCAGATCCCCCCACCTCCAAATTATGTACAGTCCTTCACTTAAAAATCAAACAAGCACACACTCACCCAAAACATGGAGTCTGCTTCTCAGCATGAGGTCTGCCCTGGGCAATGGTTGATATAGCCAGTATCATTCCATTGAAGAAATTGGCTCGCTTTCCCCCAGAATCTATCCACTGGAAATAACGTTCTAGTTAGAGGCAGGACTCTGCCTGCTTCTCATTCTCCTTGCTGGGATTTTGTTCATCTTGAGTTCACGCTTGTCTCCCGCATGGGGTCAGGTATTGGAAGGGTATTCTAAGGAGACTATTAAAAATAAAGGAGAAAAAAATGGAAGTAGGGATCCTAATGTGAATAATTATTCATGTTACATGGGAAAATAACTTTAAGAAGATTAAATAAACAAAAACATCATGCTTGACCTTGAACCTGCTGTTGAAGGCAAGAGGTAAAGGAAATGCAGTGAATAGCACTTTCAAGATGGTGAAAGAAAACAAAAGAAGGCAGAAATTTACATGTTGTGAGAATATCCTTCAAAACTGAGTATCAAACAAAGCCATGTTCTTCTGAAAAACAAAACTCTTACATCATAAGAACTGCTCGGCGTGGCTCTGAGGGCTGGAGGGCAATAAAGCGACATGCAAAGGCAAGGGGAAAGTAGAGTCAGATTTTAATATTACTGTTTAGACTTATTTAAATAACACCTGAGTATTTCAAGACAAAGGGGAAAAATCAATATATAGTGGGGACCAATCATGAAGAAAAAAATAACAATGCTCATTGTACAAATGGCCGAGTGACGATGAGGATCTTACATTTCATGCATAGACGTAAAATTGTTGTAATTAGACTAAGTTTGAGACATATAGCAAGGTTTCCGCAACAGTGGGCAGAAAATGAGTCGATATAGGAAAGATAGTATATCAAGTTTCATGGGCCAGGTGGCTTCTGTAAAATGTAGCTGGGTGAATAAACGGCCATGGCTTTGCACCAGACCATTTTTATTTGCAAGAATAGATGCCAGGCAGTATTTGAGCCGATTTCTGCTGTAAAACAGCCACAGAAAACTATATAGTAAATATAAATAAATACAAATAAATGTTTTAAATGTAGTAATACATTTAAAAACCAAACAAAAGAATGGTCTGAAAGAATGTGCAGCAAAAGAGAAAACAGAGAAACAAATAGATAGATGCAAAGCAATAGGAAAATTTGATATGCATAAAATCCAAGAGCAGAAAAATATACAGACGTTCTAATAGACGAAGAAACTGTCAGACTTAGTTTTCAGGCAGTTAGATCTAAGTCTGGATTTACCATGATATAGTTCATTTAAAATACAAAGTTTCTAAGTTGCAAAAAGATGAGAAAATAATTCTCACTGTTATCACCTTAATATAGAGGCACTCGGAGAAGCAAGAAAGGTTATGTAGACACATTTCTGGGAGAAAAAAAGGTTAATTTTTTAGCTTTCTTTCCTGCTGCATGAAGGATTTGCCAGCCTTGCTTTAGTACTTAATTTCCCCAATTATTGCAGCTATACAGTATATTTTGGAATTGGTCAAGGGACTCCCTCGTCTTTTTACCCTCAGGAGTGTTTTAGAGATGATGAACCTCAAGAGATGTAACTTTTAAAGGCTATCAAAAAAGCCTCTGTTGACCACATTAAAATTGCTGGGTTCATCAATCAACATTATGAAGAACTGAAAATTTAATGACTTTGATCCTTTAACTTTCCAGTATCATTATACAAACAAATATAAAAATACCCACATTTACCTCTTTAATCCCTTTCAGCAATATTTTGGTTTTTTAACTATAAAAATCTTACATAACTTTATTAAATGTATTCCTAAGCATCCCTTAGCTTAAATTGTTCTTATTGATAGCATTTAAAAACATTGCTTTCCAAAATCTTGCTGGTAACATTTTAAAAAAAATTAAAATCCAATTAATTCTCTCATATTGCTTCATCTCAACTTGCAAAGATGCCAATTTCTTTTGAGAACCATTCTTTAAGTGACAAATTGAAGATTGTTTTCTTTTTTGCCGTAAACAATCTTCTAATATTTATTCTATTGGATATTTTTGCTGTTATATTAATGAAGGATATTGTTTGGGGTGTGTGTGTGTGTGTGTGAATTTTGTAGCTCTTAGAATCAGAATCACACTGACTTACAATACAGTTGAAAATTATTTCTTTCATACCACTTGTTTTCTTAAAATATTTTAAATTGAAGCTATTTTTCCTCTGAGTGTTTAATAAAATGCTTATTTACATAGTACAGGGAAGAAGAGATGGTTCAGCAGTTAAGAGCCCATTGCTCTTATAAGATGCTGGAAATTAGTTCCCAGCACCCATACTAGGCAACTCACAATCACCTGTGACTCTAGCTCCAAGGAATCCCATACCTTTGGGATTCTGTGGGTATTGAATTTATATGTACAAACTCACACACAGACACACGTATAGATACATAATTAAAAATGAAAATAATATTTTAATGCTAAAGTTAGGCTGAAGTATATAGAAGTATATGTGAGTGAACTACATATTTTACAAGTCAATAGGTAAGATTAGCAGTTAATATTTTTTGCTATAAAACTCAAAGCTTCAGCTAAAAAAATTATTGGAAGCAAAAAAATGGAAAGAAGATGGCAGAAGGAACATTCAGAGGAATATTCTCATGGAGAAAGAAAAAAAAAGTGACCACTGGACTTTACTTTGAGATCAACACAAGGTTCCAGGAAGGGCCAGTCATAGGTAATTCTCCCACATCCTCAGAGTCGGACAATACCTGGTCAATAACCTCCCAGTCCCTCCTGAATGCTTTAGATTTTAAAGCCCATATTCATAGCTATTTCTGTAGATACAATCTCCAGGCCTCCTCCAGAGCAGGATATTCTTGCTGTTTCCTGGATTAGAAAGTCTAATGAATTAAGCTAGCCTGCCTGTGAAAAGCCATCAAGTGGATCACCAAATGAGTAGATAAAAGTCTTTTGACAGGTTGTCTCGTTAAGGGTTCTCTCTAAAACATGTATTCTGAAAGATAAAATATGATCCCCTGTTGACAGAGGTTTCCGTCCAGTCCGGTCACACAGTCATTCAGTTCCAAAAAAAAACACACAGTGGTCTACATTAATCATAAACTGGTTGGCCTATTAGCTCAGGCTTCTTATTAACTCTTATATCTTACATTAACTCATAATTCTTGTCTGTGTCAGCCATGTGACTTGGTACCTTTTAACAGTGAGGCTTGCTTATCTTGCTTCCTCTGTGTCTGAGTGATGACTGCAGACTGACCTTTTTTTCTTCCCAGATTTCTCCTGTTCTTGTTGTCCCACCTATACTTCCTGCCTGTCTACTGGCCAATCAGCATTTTATTAAAGCAATACAAGCGACAAATCTTCACAGAGTAGAAGACCACTGTCCCACAGCAATCCCCCTCATTTAATTATGTAAATGTCAGCATAAGGCAACTAATTGTAAGGGAGGAAAAAAAAACACTGGAGGAACATAATTGCCTACTATCCAAAACAAAGACATAGAGATACATAGCAATCTGCCTGATAATTCAAAACAATCAACTAGGGAAGTTCATGGAATCACAGAAACTTGCAAAGAGCAGTCAATAAAATTGGGAACTAATGGTTGACAAAAATCTAAAATTTTAACAGGGAGATTGGAATTGTTCTTTAATCATCAAGTAGAAATTCTGGAGCAGATTAAATCCTGTAGGGAGCAGTGGCAGTATTGAAAACAAAAAACAAACAAAAAACCTGTAACCTCAAAGATAGGTTAAGTGAATATGTAGAGTCAGAAAAGTAAATAGAAAATAGTATGTAAAAGAATGAAGAAATGCCAGGGATAAGGTCCAACAAGAAGATAGAGAGATAAGATTACATCAAACTAAATTGCTTTCGTAAAGCAAAGGGAAGAATCAATTTAGCAAACAATTAACATCCCATTTGGGGGAGTGTACACAGTCATCTGTCTCATAAGGAGTTAATAACTAAGTTGAGTGATAAAGATACACTCTGATTTTAGATGGATGAAAGATATTTCACAACCAAAGAAACACGTGCCACAAAAAGTGTATGAAAAAGTGGCTTGTATCATCAAGCATCAGAGCAGTGAACATAAACTGTGTAGCATAACTTCTTCATATTGTGAGAACCAAAAAGAGAAAGGATAACAAGGGTTGAGGAAGATAACAAGAAAGGGAAGACTTACACATAATTAGAGACAATACAAAGTAGGATGGGCAATAGAGAACGCTACCACCCCATACAGGGCCAGTCCCCTACTGGGCATAGTTGCACACTGAGCGGTTATCAGCCTGCCCATGTTCACACAGAGCCTGCAGCTCTGCACACAGTGGCCAAAATTTGAAATCAACTTAAGTTCTCATTAAAAAAATATATCACTTTAATTCCAAGTAGAATGCTATACCAGCTTCAAAAAGGAGAATCTATCCTCTTGGTTAACACGGATAAACTGCAAAGACATTCTGTTTAGGGGAACAAGCTAGTCACAGACACAGACAGAAAAGTCATGAGATATTTCTCATAGAAGCATATAATACAATACGACTTCCAGGGCTTTGGGAACTGCGGGGGTGGGGGTTATGGATGTTATTGGTTAAACAGTACAACACTAAATTAGAAGGAAGAATAAATTCAAGAAAATATTGTACAGCAATATCCCTGAAGTTAATAACACCGTACGATATTCTTAAAAATTGTTCAGAAGTACATTTAAAATATAGTTTATTACCACATATATTATATGAGGTAAAGTATGTGCCAATTATGCATGTTGAACTATTTCATGGTGTATACATATTTTAAAACAATATCTAGTTGATAATAAATGGATTTCAGTTAGTAAAAAATAATTTATAATTTAAAAATTTTAAAATATGACAAGAAGGGCCTACTACATGAATAGAATGATAACAGAAATAAAAATGACATGTGAAAAAACACTTATACATAGAAATATAATGCAAACAATCACAGGCTATTGACTTTTTATTTCAGATTATCCTTACTCTTAATGGTGATAGTCATTATTGGAGAGACTAAAAGGACAAACATGCTCTTATTGACTATTGGTCCTGGCAGCTTTTTAGGAGGGGTAAACCTGCTTGTGTCTCTAACTCAATAAGATCTGACGCATTTGGCTCTCCGTGGGTACTACACTCATGAGGACATAGCCACACAGATGCACACACACGCGCGCATGCACAGACACACACACAATTTTGAAATAAATACATATATAAAATTGCTTCCCTCACATATTTTCTTGGGGAAACAGTAACTGCCGTCCAAAAATATGTAATAACCAGCCGCACCTGGGACCGTCTCCTATGAATTACATCTTTCCTGACCTGAGCATACAGACTAGGGAGCCTTTTAAGCGCAGGGTCAGGAAGATGCTTCCGACTCCCTGGGTGGTATTTATATGTCAAAGTGTGTGGTATCCAAGTGATTCCACTGTGTCCTCAGGATTATGCAGAGCTGTGGGAAGCCAGGGGCTGCACACAATGTGTGGACTTTTATTAGGAGAGAAACGTTTTCAATTGAAAACAAGGTTAACAGCTTGCATTATTTATTGAGCTTTGAAACCACTCGCTGCCCTCTGAGAAGCCAGCAGCCTGTGCCTGAACGTCTGCCAACATTAAATTCTCCATTTTTAAAGTGCTATTTTTCATGTACAGTCAATGAAGTCACCCACGCAGACACAAACACTCAACCAGATACCCCTAAAGTTATCTCATATGACTTAAGGCATTATGTGCATAGGAATATTCTCAAACATTGGAACATTTTAATGATACTTGAAGTAGGATATTGGACTGATTTTCTGGAATTTTTATGCAAATGTATAAATGCAAACATCCAGGCCCAATTTCCTTTCAAACACCTACATGGAGAAATACTTTATCAGCATCTTTTCCTAATTGTGAGATCTGGAGGTATAGAGTAGAACCTATGAGGTTTTGAGAGGCAGCTAAGTATTTAATGCCATGTAGTCACATCATTAAAATACGACTTACTTAGTAATTCTTTTAAAATTAACTTGTCAATATTTTATTTAAAACAAAATTATCACAGTAGGGAGAAGTATATGTACCTTGAATGCCCCTATCTAGCTATGCGGGGGACCGGGGAGGCATCAATGTTGATAAAAGCAGAGAAACCTCCTGGTTTATTCTAAGTGAATGAGAAAACATTAATAATAAATATTATCTTTCTTTTACTTCTCAAAATACCAGTTAGTTTGTATTTTTCTTTGGCAAGTTAAAGAACCCTTCAGCATTGCCAATTAACATGCAATTGGAATATGAACTATGGGCTCAGATATGAAGCATAAAATGTGGGAGGCGACTTTGTATAAAATTTTTCATCCAAAGATACAAATATGCAAAAAAAAGAAAAAAAGTATACTAAAAACAGAAAACTTCACTGCAGGTGTCTGCTACTGGCAATGTCATGCAATAAAGAACTTGGCATTGATCTATGTTTCCTTAAGCCCCATGTTCTGCAGGATTATTAGCAAAGTGCACAGTGTTTCACAGAGCTGGAAGCAAGAAGGTCTTTTTCCAGGTGAGTGTCTTTCACAGGGCAAGCATAAGAGTACCCTTGTCTTTTCAGCAGTTTTTATAAATGGCTCCCAGTGGGTTTAGTAAAAAAAAAGGCAGAGCTAAGATAAAACTGACCTTAAGATTCTTGGAGGTCTCTGCTTCTGCACCTGCATAATGTCAGTGCTAACAGCATGGAGGCATTCAGTGCCCGGGATCTTTGTAAGTTAATGGAAAGCCAGGTTGGAGCACAAACTGCGGTGGCTAACAGCTCTTCCACCGAGGATATATGTTTGCAGCATGAACCCGTATGACTCCAAGCACCACAGAATAAAAGTTTACATAAACTTCCAGCAAGTGCTAATAAAGCAGCCTCACCCCATCCCATCTATCCATTCCAGCTTGGAGGCTTTCATCTCAGTAACACAATACATCTTTTCTTCTCTGTTTCTTTGTTGTCTGTTACCACACTTAACAGGTGAGCCAAATATTGAACAAATGATTTTTTCTTAGTAATATTTTGCTAACATTACCTCTTAAAAATCAAATTATGTTAGTCACAGGATTTAAAACTATCTTCCACCCTGTACTATAAGTAAATATGAAACTGATTATGTGATCTAAGACATCAAAAAATGAGTGCACCTTTGGGCTAAGATAAAACTTAGATTGCATGTACAAGGCCCTAAGTTCAACTCCAATCACTAAACAAAACAAAATTCAGCAGCAAACAAAATAAGATAGACACCAAATTTCTGGAGGATATAAATGAAAATGAGGATCAGTATAGGAACCTACATTACCTAGGCTGGATATTAACTGCTGTTACGTTAGTTTATATGACTACCTTTGGGACTGAAGCTTTGCATGTCATTGCTTCACACTGAATCCTAAAATCTGAGACAAAGTGGAGCTGTCTTCGCTAGGGTTTCTATTGATGTGAAGAGACACCAGGACCACTACAACTTTTCTAAAGGAAACATTTCATTGGGATGGCTTACAGGTTCAGAGATTTAGTGCATTATCACGATGACAGGAAGCATGGCAGCCTGCAGGCAGCAATGGTGCAGGAGAGGGAACTTAGAGTCCTATATCAGGAACACAGGGAGCGGGAAGTGATTGGGACATAGTAGACTTGGCTTAAGCTTCTTAGACCTCAATCCCACCCCCAGGGACACTCTTCCTTCAACAAGGCCACCCCTCCTGAGTGTGATACTTCCTATGAGCCTATGGGGCCATTTTCATTCAAACGACGCAGCAGGGTCACTGGCAAACCCTCTCTGGGTAAATGGTAAAGCTGGCTGGCGAGAGAGCCAGCCAAGCTCCAACCCTCCTCTGTCTGTGATCCTCAACAAGGATGCTTGCTCGCTAACTGGTCTTTATCATTTGCTCTGCTTCATTAACTGCCACTTCAGGTTGTCCCAGTTAGAGTACAGCAGAAGTTTCCTCACTGAGTGAAAAAGGATGGGGTTTCATTTCCCCACCACCCACTGATAAGGCACATGCCGAATTCTCTACTGACAGACATCAATTGACTGCGACAACATTCCTCAGTATTTCCAGGATCATTTGTTCCCATATTCAGGTTTTGAAAACTATAATTTGGATTTAATATTTGAAAAGTATGCTAAATCATGGGGGGGGAGGTTTGCAGTGTGATTTCTTGGGAGTGCCAGAGTGGTACACAGTGATTTCTACACATTCCATATAGCTAAAAGGAAAGATTTTAAATGTTTTCAGTGGACAGTGATTTATACACATTCCAGTGTAGCAAATTGATGGTGTTTGAGGTGATAGCTGTTTGTCAGACTTAGACATTGTTAAAATATTTTTATATATCAAAGCATCTTTTCATTAATATATATGATTTTATTTTTGTTTATGAAGCTTTTAATCATTGTAAATTGGGTATAATAAAAATTGTATAAAAATAGTAATGAATTAGATAATAGATTCTTTCTAAAATCTAAGTGGATTATTCATGGTTTATTAATCCAAATCTCATAATTAAATAAATCCAATTATGATGACATTCCAAACATATTTAGTTCCAATTTGGTGATTGACTCTGCATTGTACATTCTATTGTATCATATGAATTCAAATACACAGGATCCAATAAAATATTAACCAAATATCAGTAAAATTTACCAAAATATATCTTTCAGAAACACAACTGGGGCCTTAACACACATGTGGTATAAGCAACAGACTTATTTAAAATGCATTACTTTATTGAAAAAAACATCTTAAAGCTTCCCCATTTCAGAAGTAGATATTATTAGCTTCAGGGCATCATTTAGTCCTTCCTGAAATAGCATACACTGTATGATAACTTTGCAGAAGAAAGCCCTCACAACATAGGTGTCTGCACTATGGCTAGTGATGGCCATTGGTTTCTGGTCACCTAAAGCAAAATGCAGTATCACCTGAGAATTATTAAGCAATATAAATTTTGTTGGGGAAGGCTGTTCATTTGTTCCCAGCCACTCCAACCCAAAATAATCACTCAGAAACTATATTTTTGCAATATTGTTTGGCCAATAGCTTAAGCCTATTGCTAGCTAGCTCTTACATCAAGAATTAACCCATTTCCATTATTTTATATTTTACCATGAGGCTCGTGGCCTACTGTCAAGGTTCCAGCTGGCAGCCTACTTTCTCTACATATATCTCTTCCAGTCTGGCTGTATTCTGTTAAGCCATTAGCTAAAAGCAGCTTCTTTATTAACTAATAAAAGCAACAGATATACAGGACTTCCCACACCAAAATTTTATACTCATAATTCACCCCGCAAATATAATTATCTTTCATCTTTTCAGATTTAAATTGATGAAGGGCGTTAATAACTACCCATAGTTTGTTATTAACTGATCTGACTAATTACATAGCCAAAGACTCTGTAACGTTTAAAAGACTTTAGTCTCCACCATTACTGGTAGTATTTACATGGGAGACAGAATTTTAAGGTGACTCCACCTAAAGTTACTGAAACAATTTCTATTTCTTTATTGGTGATATACTATAGTTGAGGTATTCTACACACCTTTATTCAAGTGCAATTCTGCTCTTGGTGACTGATCTCATGTCTGATGAAGAAATTTTACTTATGTTCAATATTGTTTTTAAGTGCATATTCTATGGTTTCATGCATGTTGTTGCTGTCTGCATGTGTGATACGCTTTTATGTATGAATGTTTATTTATAGTTGTATTCTGTATGCTATATTTGTATGTGTATAAATTCATGTATGTGCACTTAATTGCATGGGCTTTGAAAGTTGATCTTTATGTAAGACCTTTGCTGATTATTTTCAACATTTATGAAAATGGGAATAGTGAAAAATATTTTGTTAAATAATTACAAGTATTATAATTGAACATTCTAATCATAAAGGAGATGATTATTTCTGCTGTTGTAGTTTTATTGGGAAAAACAAAGGATAGCATAGTGATAAACTATTGATTTTCATCATTCATTTATTATTTTTGAGTTGAAATTATTTATAACTAAAATTTAATGAAACAAAATAAACATTACCACATTATTCTGGCGTTTGTTCTATAACTTTCCATTGAGTGAATTATTGGTTTCCTACCTTATTTCCTGTCTTTTTCAAGGCATTATATTTAGTTGACTGAAAGAGTGGAGAGCTATTTTCAAAGCTCCCATGAGTGGTTACCACAGATAAATTTCTCAATGAAGTTTAGTTCTATCGATGGGGGCCCAATTAGCTCTGGAAAGAATTCCTCACTTCCTGTTTCAGAAGGGGAGGCTTCCAGAAGCACCACGTTTTGGGAAGTGATCTGGCACACCCATGAGTGGGCACTGATGCATAAGAAGACTTGACAAGAAGACAGAAATAACGTCCATTAAGGGCTCAGTGTTAAATCAGGGGAACAATGCAAAAAGCTGAGAGTGAGAGAGAGAGAGAGAGAGAGAATGAATATGAATGAGAATATGGAGAAAAAAGGCATGAGGCAAGCGAGTAAAGAGTTTATATCTTATAGGATTTCCAGGGACAGGATCTGCAAGGTAAGGTCTTCCATTTTTAAATCTCTTCTAGCCTAGAAAACATAAGGACAATCCTTCTGGAGCTGGATCTTCTGGCGATCACTTAGTGATTCCCAACTGAAAGGTCTCAGTGCTCACTATTTACTTCCAGTGTGCCTGATCTAATGAGAGCTCACCAAATCCAGCTGGACTGGGACTGAACGAGCATATGATCAAACCAGACTCTCTGAATGTGGCTGCCAATGGGGGCAGACTGAGAAGCCATCAACAATGACACTAGGACCTATCTCTTCTGCATGTATTATCTTTTTGGGAACCTAGTCTATTTGGATGCACACCTTCCTAGGCCGGGATGGAGGGGGGAGGG